>JAUZNC010036836.1:0-16448 GCA_034780395.1 Vannuccia rotundouncinata | reverse complement strand
TAATTGTTCTGCCTACCCATAACATCTTCCAATGTTAATTCAAATCCTGTAATTGTTCTGCCTACCCATAACATCTTTCTATTTTAATTCAAATCCTGTTAATTCTTATGTCTATATATAATTGACTAGATTAGTCAACATTGACTTTGGTATAGAAATTGCGAATTAAAAAAATATAAATACTAAAATATTTTACAACGAATATTTTTTCAAATTAAATAAATCGATAATTTCATAAAGTCTCAAACATTAAACAAAACTAACCTGTTCAGCTGCTGTATTAAGAGCAGAAGTACCGTGAACGCGCAACAAAAAGGTTTCGCCGATGGCTTCGTCTTTTTCAGCTTTGCTCCAACCTGCTTTTCCTCCCTATAAGTAGAGATTTATTTAATTTAAATTTGGTAGAAATCATTTTTGGGAAATAATTAGAAAAAATTCAAAAATTCGTTTTTAAGTAAATATTATTTTAAATAGATGAATAAGTGACGATAGAAAACACACTTGGTAAACTATCAATCTTCCCTGGAAGATAGCAAGAAAGTGAGGAGGTTCTTTGCCATGAACCACTCGAACCTGGACAGCTCTCCCGTCCATCTCATCATCCATCCGAGTTGCCAAAATTGCCGAGGTTCCACGTTCGTCAGAGGTAGACTTGCGCCCCTGATGGGTGGGGTATGGAAGGATGTTTGAGAAAGGGAAAGAGAATACAGCCTGTGTAATTATACATTTGACGTTTTGACTAGTTAAACTCTGCCTCGTACTTAACCATTGGTTCAGAGGAAAACACCAAGTCCTCACCTGCCAGAAGTAAATAATATGATGTTCCCTGGTCTCCAATTTATAGGTGTAGAGAACAATATAAGAATCCCCGCCGTAGAACTGACCGTGGAGTGTTGGGTCCACTAGAACCAGCTCGAAGTTTTCTACACGCCAGATCTAAAAAATCAAAAATCACCCTTTTAAATTAAAAAATATAAATGACTTTTCAAAAAAAATTTTATATAGTAAATTGTAGTAAATTTTCTTAATAAAAAAGCATTTGTAAGAAATGTTTCTCTAAGCAGTTTATGACAAGTATGATTTTTTTAAACATTTTACCTTATGTATATAATACAAAAATATTTTGAAATACAGTGTGTGTCCAACAAACTTCTTCAGCGATAAAAGTTCTGTTTAATAATAACACATTCTTTTCAACCAATTTTGAAATAATTTGTTAATGTGTCTTTTGGATATGGTAATATTTGTGTAGGATTTGCATATTTAAATATAAAAGTTTATATCCTGCCAAAATTTAAATCTTTAAAAACAATTGTTTACATATCTACATATTAAGGATGCATCAATTAAAGAAAGGGTGGTGTATTTCATGTTGTGTGCTGCTGAATTTACTAATTGTGAGGATAGTTGGTAAAATACCTAAAATGGTCCCAATGTAGGTAAAAAAATCAGTTAACATCCTATATCAATGGGTAACTAGAACTGTGTAGAAATGAGTAGCTAGAATTTTAAGCTGAAAAATGCATCATTTCAGTCGAAACCATCATCTCGATTAATGAACAAACTTAGATTTCAGATGCAATTACCATAGGTTTAGAGCTACTTGTGAAAAAGGTATTTGAAAACGGATATTTGGTGAGATTATAAAATCGAAAACTAAATTTTCGACGATTTTTGAACAACATTCTGAATAGAAATACTTATTTTGTGACTTCAAATGGCGAACCTTTTCAATAATTTTATTCCAATTACTTAATCATATCTAGATTGTATATGTTCAAAATATTACCATTATTCAAACAATGTTTTAAGTTTCTTATTTAATAATTATAATAGTGTATATTTCTCGAACTGACAGACCGCAGAAGGGGTGGGTACATAATAATATACAAATAGTATAATTAATATGATATGTACGTTATTGGGTTGAATTTTTTGTGTATGCTGTTGTTGCCGGTCTGATGTTGTTTGACGTTCAACGAAGATTGTATTTCGTTGATTTGACCTTTGGGAAGAGTGCGTTCAGCTTGTGACAGGGATTATTCCTTGTTTGCTAAGATTGTTATTATGAGGTTATTTGCTGTTAAATGCAGCAATAAGGTTATTTTTATTGAAAAAGCCTCTGATACACACTCCATGTGTATTAAAAAAAATAATAATTTTGGTAAATTATTAAAAGAAACAGAATTTTGAAAAATCTATAATCTGTTTTAATCGTACTTGAATATTCCCGGACCCATCATCAACCATTTTAGTTTGAGAAGCCATTGCTGGAGTAGCATGCAAGGTTGCGGCATCAAATTTTGCCTGAACGGTTTTCGCTAAAACAGAATTGAATGGTGATATATGAAAAAAAAATGATTTATTGTACATTATAATTAGAAATTATAGAATAACATACAATACTACTTTAAGAAGAATTAGTAGTAATACTAATTTTAATTTCTTAAAATAACAATTTAGGCAAGTAATCACCCCCAAAGTTGTCAGGGAAAGGTTTAGTGGTGACGGTTTTTTGATTTTTCCATGCTTATTGTTGAACCCCGCTACCCCCTCTCCTCAGAGCGAAATATAGAGAAGATGCATGACGTATGACATATACCCTCTCTTTAACGCTGGATCCGCTCAAAGCATAGAATAAGTAAAAAATACGTCATCTCGTAGTCTACTGTGCAATTTCATATATATGAGATAGTAGTAGTGAAAAATCTAAAATGATTTCAAAGTCCCTATCTTGGGCCGCGTCGCCAAATTTGGATTGGGGGGGCCAACTAACAGGCCATTATTATAAGTATTTTAAAGTCAACCAAACAATTAAAATTAGGTACCTACTGTAGGTAATATTTCAATAATTTTTCAGTAAAATGTTATGAAACTATCTATATACTAACTGTTGAAATAAGCATTTGTACAAAACTGTTGTACATAATTTATGATAAGCTTAAATGTCAAATATATATTTAAAGACAATTTGATACACAAATAGATTTCAATAGCAAACTGTATAATTAATAAAATGTATAATAATAATCTTATAATTAAAGAGTTTTACTAATCCTACTATATGTATATGTAGACCATAAATCAAAGTAAACTAACAGTTAAAATTTGCATGATTGAGGTACGTTCGGATTTATCAACAAAGTCATTTGTGATGAATGCGAGAATCAGAGTGTCCAGTCTTTCTTTGTGAACCTGCATGACCATCAAGTGGTTCAAACGTTGCTGGTGCATTGTGCTTCGCAAAAATGTTTTAATTCGACGCAAACAGGAAAACGATCGTTCACTCGTCGCATTCGTGGGCGGCATAACAGCTATTAATTTCACAAAGCGAATAACTTCTGAAAATAATTCACGTTGTGAGTGACTACATTTCCGGAAGAATTCTACTACATCCTTAAAAACGGGAGAATCGGTGATATTCTGAAACATTACCCCAAATGTTTTTAGCTGTACTGCCAAAATCTCTGGATTAAAATCAAAGAAGTTAACAACGTGTTTGAAATCGTCAGATTCTTCCACTGGAAACCTTTTACTGATGCCAATGGGAGGTTCTGGCTTTTACAGTAAATATTGTAGTCGCCATTGTTTGTGAATCGCTCCGTGATGCACAAAATTATTAAGTCCAAAGCTTTGTAATAAATACTCCGATAGTAAGAGATGACAGATTCAGGAAATTCAGCTTCTGTTGTACCTATTTAACTTACGAACTGCTTGCTGTCGTTAATTTACATTTACTGCTTTGTAAATTATTGGAAATTATTTGGGGGGGGCTGTGCCCCCCAGCGACGCGACCCATGCCTATAGTATCTATAATAAACTATTCGGTTGTATGTTTCTTAACTTTGTCAAAATAGAAAACATTAAATAATATTTAAATATAAATTATACTATACTATAATAATTTATTATGTCCAGAAATTTTAAATTCAGTTATGGTAATGAAGAAAATGGGTACACATGTAAAAATCTAACAAAAAGGATTAATTATTAAATAAATTAAAAAATATTTCAAAATATATTAATGGTAATACTATACTCTAATTCTACCAAACTTTCAGAATAAAAACGCACAAATTTTGTTTATCGAGTAAGCTTTCCCAGAGTATTTTTCGCAAGGCCATCCTCGAAATAGCTCCTTGAATCTTACTGTCTCACAGTGCTCATGAACTTTCGTAACTTGTACAGATTTTGAATGTCGACCAAGCTTCTCAACAAAACTCTGAAAATAATTTATTATATTTCTTTCCATTATTTCCAAATTCATACTATTTTTCATCAAATATCGATTTTAATAAATAATTATTACTTAATTACAGAATGGTTGCAACTATTGAGCCTCACCAAAGCATTGCTCATGGCCGACCGCTTCTCGTTCTGACTGGACTGCTTGCCACACCAAACCCAAACTCCTGCGTGCAGGTTATCCACGATAAAGACATCCTGTTAATAATGACCGATTTATAACATTCATTTAAGGACAATAATAATGAAAAATAGTCCTTAAGTTACTAATTTATAATGTTTAAAATAATTAAAAAATAGTATTCCAATAGAATGACACAAAATTACATAAATATGAAATACAAAATTTACTGAAATGAAATATTAACAATTAAAATTTAATTAATGTAATAATAGTTATAGTCGAGAAGACAAGACAAAGGTTGTCAGAACTGTTCAGAAGTGTTCAGCATGGAGAAGACTAGAGGTCCAGCAGATACTTACAGAAGTGTTCAGCATGGAGAAGACTAGAGGTCCTTCAGATACTTACAGAAGTGTTCAGCATGGAGAAGTCTAGAGGTCCAGCAGATACTTACAGAAGTGTTCAGCATGGAGAAGTCTAAAGGTCCTTCAGATACTTCTGTCACGCGCAAAGTTCCACTCTCATCAGAGCATCTAGTGAAAAATACAATAAAACATAATCTGAGCTGAAATATAAATTAAAGAATTTTATTTAAATTAATTAAGATCATTGAAATATAGTCACAATGGCGGGTGCCGCTTTCCAAACGCATACATTTCTTAATTGGTGACAATCCTTTTTAACACAGTAAGGACTTTAAAATTGGCCTTTATCGATCATGACACCTTTTAGGGCACATAACCAATTCTCCATACACAATATAGTAACATTCATTATTAAACTTACTGAAATTTGTTACCGTCTTGATGAAAATCAAATTGTTGTCAAAAATCAATAAGTGCCAATCAGGTGTCGATAACTATAACTAATCCTGTTGTTAGTTGTAAAATCTAATTCTCCATATGCAATATAGAATTATTAGCCATTAAAAGTATTGAAATTATTTACTGATTTGGTTAAAAATAAAAGTATTCGAAAAAATCAATAAGTGCCAATCAGGTATTAATAACTATAATTAATCAAATTTTGATAGAAAAATCGAATTCTTCATATGCAATATAATAACATTCGGCATTAAAATAATTGAAATCCGTTACAGTCTTGCTAAAAGAAAGTAACCAAGTACAGCACTTCGTTCAGTACATTTTTTATTTATTTTTATTTTTTTAAATTATTTCCTATATTATAAAGAATATTAAAAAATTTCATTTTTTAGAATTTTATTTTTAAAATTGTGAATCTAAATTGTTTTAAATGGAAATTTTTAAATTAAATTTTTTATATTAATTTTAGGATTTAAAAAATGAAGTTTTGAAATTTTTAATTGTAAAATTTTAATTTTGAATTAAATGGACAACTATTGGATAAGAATTTAACATGTAAAGTCGCTGAAAAATTTTTACCTTGGAGTAGGGAGGGTGCAGTGATGAGTCATGAGCTAGAGTTACCCATCCCATACTACTCTAATCAGTTGAATTATTACAATTAATTGTATTTAATACAATTCGAAAAGTATTAATTACTAAAAAAGCAAATAATATTAGTCTTCTCACTTATAGAGCTTGATCTGTTGGGCCAGCTTTCTGTCCTGAGCTTCGTCCGGCTCGCAGTCGGCTGTAGCTTTAATCTTGGCATTGTTTATATCGAGACGATCATTTGCAGACCAGGCCTAATTGTTTCAGTGAAGATAATATGTATATATTTTAACTAAATTTAAATTCGTTGTTTTCCAAGAACTGTTGATACAGGTTCACAGTTAAACAAGATTAAATAAAACAAATTATATTTTATAAATTTATTACAAACATATAATATAGTGTGAAACTTTTTTCCATTCATCTGTTTTAATAAATAATATCTTTTATAAGTTGATAAATATTTAATCGTTCTAGTATAAAGTATCATATTTACTGTAAAACCACACTTGAACTAAGGAATTCCTTTCGCAACTTCATATTTACAATAAATAAATAAAATACATTTTTTTAAACATTTTGAAACATTTTTTAAATAATTATATTATGTAAACATAATACCACAACAAAATACGGTTTTGTCTAAAAATAACCTTTATGAGAACAGGATCCGTGATAAGCTCTCCATCTTCAAGAAGCACAAGGACTGCTCGACCGCGTTCATCTCTCAGCTGGCGAGAGATTTCCATTGCCTGAAGAAAAGGAGGAGGTACTGTATCGAGGATGATAGAGGATAATTGTACTTGTTAAACATTTCTTAGAATGTTACAGCATGTGTATGTTGCTTGTTTTAAAGTGAGCCATAATACTCAGTATTACAAAGCTTTAAAAGGATCGTTGCAATCACAATTGAATAATAGCAGCAAGCTGCTGTTCTTACACTTATATCATTATTATAATAAACCAGTTGTACTGTATACATTTTATTTTATTTTCAATCAATACTATTTAAATGGATCTGTAGAATTAAATTGACTGATTCAGTGTCAGTGAACTAGCAATTGTTTTAACATGAGTTTGCGAAGAAAACCTTCAATTATTATGTATCTAACTATGAAATAATGAAATTAATTGATCAATGTGATTATATATCTTACTATGAAATAATGATTTTAACTGTATATGACTATGATATAAACTTTCCAAATTGTAAATCCAATAAAATACAATCTTTCAAAGATCGACTTACCCTGATTCTTTCATTTCTATTGGATTCCTTTCCAAACCAAACAAAGATGAATTTGCCTTGGTCGTTAATGAATACGTCCCCGTGGTTAAAGGAGTCCAACGTCATGGCAACCTACGAAAGCATGTTGACAATGATATCACATAATGCGGTTCGAGCAGATAATAAATAGATGATTTAAGGTAGTAAAACCTTTTGAAACATTTGAAACTTAACAGCATTAAAACATTCAATAGGCCTACAGTAAGAAAGAATTTTTTATATTTTCAAAAAATTTGTAAAATAAAAAAAAATTTAACTAATCTTATAATGTGTATCAAAAATTACTTTGAAACATGCATTGCATGTCCTTTTAATTGTAATCAATTCTATTCACTCGAGTTTACATTATAAGTTTACTATAAGTTTATCAAATGTGTAAGATAAAAATAATAGGCTTGACATATATAAAGTTTACTTTTAAGACATGGTCATAAAAATAAAATGTTTTCTTATCAAGGGATACGCGAACAATAAATACTGATATACTAAAAGAAATTCTAAAAAAACAATTGAAATATTTTCAAATTGAATGTTAAATACACAATTAAATGTGGAATTTATCATTATTGAAGGTCTTATTACCATAAATTATGGAAATATAACTAACTATACAGAATACATCAGCAACAACTCTATATTTTATGGAATAAAATTTAATGTCCGTCATTATCAAGTTTAATTGGATTTATTTTAAAACTCTCTTTTTAATGAAATTTCACTGCTACCACTATAAAATAATTTTAAAAATAAATTTAATGTTATAAATTTATTCACATATTCATTATTACCTTTTGTGTGTAGTTTTATCATTTTAGTTAGGTAATTAAGATAAATAATGCGCCTCATAAAGGGACATGTCATGGAAATTGAGTATTGTATATTTTATAATTTTTTGAACAGTCCTACTCATTGATCAACCTATATAATATATTTTTCTTCGGCTAATTATATGATCAGACAGTTAAAATTATAAAAAAGAAGTTAGTTGACTCCATACATTCGTTTTAATCCCTTTTTATTATTTAAATTCTGGTTTGGATACCTAATATAAATGTTTCATATAAGTAGGCATTATAATCGATTAGTAATAAACATTATATGGTAAAAGATCGACCTGAATTATAATCTTACTTTCTTCTTCTAACTAAAGTATGCAACCTAGCCAAGGAGGAAATATTTATTGTCCATCACATTCCTTATTGTTGGAATAATACTCCGTGCAGTATATATTCATCAATTGTAGGCATTTGATGTGACAGATTTTAATCAGTAAATTAGAAATGAAGGAAAAGCAGTCGGAAGCCGTTCCTTGCCTTTATTGTCTAAGTACAAATTATATAGAAGGCACCTTACATATCCCCAGAAAGAACAACCTTAACTTAGTGAATATTCTAGCATTTTTGTTCGCCAATACCCACTTTATCAAAAATGTTAAAGCATGCCGTTTGTGAATATAATTGTAACACAAGAATAGTTTTGTAATATTTATGCTCTGCATTCTATTATGTAAATTTTTATATTTCAGGATTTTAGTATTTTTAGAATTCATTTATGTTTATATATGATTAGGGTAACATGGATTCTACTCTTCACATAACACGAAATTAGTTAAGCTTAAATTACAAAATCCCACAAATACAGTTTGTTTGTAAGAAATATGAGAACAAATGCATACTCAATCAATATCACATCCATATAAGAAGGATGAGTAAGCTAGCCATGTTACTAAGGGCAACAACTAGGGGATGAAAATATAAGACTTAGAGAAACAACTTATCTAAATGTAGTATTCTATCGTTAGAACTGGCTGTTGTTTCAAAGTGTTGTTAAATAAAACTAACAATATGGACAAACCAATGTCGAAACAATTATCGGTCATTTGGTTATTAGGTCAATAGCCGGTTTTCCAAAAATAGGTTTTGTGAAAAAATGTCTACTTTAGCTTTAATTTTTAATTTAGTAGAAAAAATAGATTTTTGCTAGAATATTAAAAAATAATTTAAACTTACTTATAAGCGATGAATTTACTAGCCTTATAGTAATTATTAAATTAATACAATTATCAACAAATATTACCAGTGCAATAAGATAACATTCATTTCACATTTATGCTTTCATAAACTACTTTTCATTTGAGATAAAACACAAATACCATTGTTGACAATAAAAATTCATTTAACTGCAAATATACGTTAGCAAATGCACAATATAAATTAAATTTTATAAAATGTTGACATATTATGCGCTAAATTGCGAAAATTCGTTGAATTTATTCTTGGAGTACTATCTAACCTTCATTGTTTTTATCATTTGCATTTTTTTTAGGAAGGCCTAGCAAACAAAACATATTTTATAAGATTAAAATTTATTTTTAAAATTCCTTAACTTTTTACACTAACAGTTATTAATAGTTTCAAAATAATAAGAAGAAAGCCCAATACTCCCTTCAATGTTTACTCACCTCTTTCAAGCGTGGATGTCGCTTTCCCTTGACGTGATACAATTTGGGCTCAAAATGATCTCTATCTATATGAGTAAAGCCAGATTTGACCCCTCCTTCTTGATAGCTGAAATTACATTAGCAAGGGGACTACTGCAATTAATGAAAATAATTCAGAATAAAATACATTCGATTTTCATAATAAAAGTATTTTTGTTTTAAATAAAATCAAATTTTTAAATAATAAACAACAAATTAGAGAGACAAACTGACCGAATTCCTTTTCGAAAGTATGACAAAAACTCCTGGCTCTCGTTATTTTGCACCTCTCGAAACTGAGCCGGTTCAGATCCGAGATAATCATCCAATTCAACCGTTTTAATGGCTGCAACTCCTTGTTCGTCTTGAGAACACACGCTTCCCAGCCAGAAATGAATGCGACGGACAAGGGAACCCTTTTCCTCTTGTGCCTATACCGTAAACATCCCATTGTATAAGAAGACAGTATCAATAATTTGTTTTAGTGAATAACTTTTGCTGGCATGAAATTGACTTCTAATGCAGAAATCACTATCACAGATTTAACCTATTTTTAAAACATTATGTATAATTATTTTAAGAATTTATAACAATAATCAAATGGATATGAAAATCGGACTATAAATTAATCTATTTTTAGAAATATAATTCATAAAGTTAGTTTTGGGGAAAATAACATCAAGTTATTATAAATGTTTTTAGTCGTTTTAAAAAATAAACCTGTGATAAGGTGGGAAAATATCTCATGCCTGCTTTTGATAAAAATCAAAATACACATTGTAAATAAACATTCCTACTTCGTATATAAAAACAATATCTTAAAGTTATGATCACAAATTTCTAAATCTATTAAGCAATTTAGAGCACGATCGATATATTCTGAACAGATGGATTAGCCATTAAACATATATTTTATTCATAGTACAGTGTCCTTTTGTATTACAATGATTATTGGAAATCGTTAAAGTGAAATTTTTGTAGAGATCCATATATCTTGTATATATTATACATATTATCTTCTTAAGTCGGTAACGTACCGAATAAATAATATAAGCGTCGCCAGTGTAAAAATTTCCCCACTGTTGCTTCGGAACACTTGCCAACTTGAGCTCCTGAAAATGAGAAGAAAATTGTAAGATACAAATTGTAACAACATAAATAAATGCTTACCTCTACTCTCCAGGTATGAAAGAATTCTTTACCATTGGGTATTGCTCGAAAGGCTGGATCAACACTGGCTTTGGACATTCCGGTAGAGGAAATCTAAGAACAATATTCGAGATTAGTTACTATATGCATTTTATAAAGTGTCAATATAACAATATTCAACAGAACTTAAAATTACATATAACCTATAATTATGTAGGTAATTACCATAGACATTACAGGGATAACTTATACAACTAGATCTTCAATCTAAATTTAATGCATTTAAAATTATTAACCGGTGTGTTAGCCTAGGGGAGATAACTTTCAATTGATTGCTAAGCATTCATTTTAGATTGCAATCTAGTTGTAGTTACTAGTGTCTATGGTATTAACAGTAAAAGTTCAAAATTTTGTAACAAAGAGAAGGTAACTATTGTAATGATAAAAATGAGACTGACTTGTTCAGTGAATAAAGGTTTAATATATAATCAAAATGCTATTTAATAAGGACAATGTGTAGATATATTATTCATATATAAACATTCTTAATTATATAGAAAACTAAAAAAGGGCCCCTCATTACTCATGAATCTACCTACATACACATGTACAATAAAATGAAATATACAAAGATTTATTTGGGCCTTACCTGTTTCATGAGAATGTGTCTCAAACCAGTCCGAGTACTCCACTTATTAAAAAGAATTTCATACTTCCGGGTAATAATATTTCCTGACCCATCTAAAGATGTCATACTACTGCCGGATGGACAGTTATGATTATAGATATCCATCGTATCCATTTCACAATTATTTCAACAACCACAGTTATTTCAATTATTTTAACAACTCCACCCAAAATAATAAGAGAACTCTAATTCGCTCGATACACACTCATAGATTTCATCATAGAGATCTTATAAACCTATAATGTATGATTTTGAAATACGATAGAATAATGAATTAATTATTATTATTTCCTGGTGATGGTTGATTGCCTAAGAAATACGCATTAATAATTTAAGAAAAGTTCACTCCATCAGAAAACATCAATAAAACAAACTAATTTACGAGGTAATTTGAAGAAGAAAAAAATTATTTTCAAATTGTATTATGTATATAAGTCTTCAGTATTGCTGTTTCAATATGTATATTATATAGTATGAATTTTGGTAAGCAATCCGTTTCATTTATAATTTTGAAACTTAAGCACCTATCGCTGATTGAAATTAGCCTTAAGTCATTTACACAATTGAAACAGTTATGATAACCGGATTATGTTTATATAACTACAGTAAGAAGTAACTATTGATTTTCAAATATATTTCCAACTGTGAAACACTTTGTAATTTTATTATGCAATTCAACATATTGAATCAACAATTTATTTTCCTCGTATTTATTATTATATCTTCCAATTTATAACATTAATAATATATTTATTTTCCAATGTTTCTGTAATACTGGTTGAATAAAATAAATATTTCTACACATAGGGTAGTAGATTGTTAGCTCTATTCTCAATAATAATTGAAAAACCTAATATCTTGATAATATATACAACAAAACAAGTTACATTTTATAAGAAAATGACAAAAATGATGTTATCTCATATCTAAATTAAAAAAAAAAGTTAAAAGATATTATTAAAACAAAACTACTGATATAGCAAACATTAACTGTTACAGTACATACATTTCAAATTAAAAATGATGATATCAATTACTTGCTAGGAATTAGTTAATTAAAATCGTATCACTATTTATAAATATTTTAGTGTAACTATTAATTAAAAATTTCAAAGTAAAAATAAATAAAAATTCTGGTTCAAGATTTAGAACTTTCCTTAATTATGTGAGTTATTTTTATTATATTTATTTTACTTTTGTATTTATAAGTCCAATAAAATATAAATCTCATATTTTTATTTATTTTTCTTTATTTACAAATAATTGTTTGTAATCAGATTATTATTATCAAGGTTCTATCAACCTTAACTAAGCTTTAAGCGACCCTTCTTTTATTTCAACACTCAATAGCATAAGCAACACTTCATTAGCATAAAAGACATTCATATGATATTAATCATGTTCTATGTCATTGGTCATAATAATTTTACTTTTTGATTTTATTACCATCATTGTTTTAATCAGCTGCTGGTTAACAAAGTCCATTTGTTCCTAATATTACCACCATCATACCCAAATATTTCTATTATTTTTTTTTTTGAATATTTTTCTGTAAAATTTCAAAGTTTTAATTACTAATAGTTTCATAATTTTTTATAAAAATTTTATCTAATTTGGTTGAGCACATCAGAGAGGCACATAATAAATATATACAATAAAATACAAAATATATAATAAAAATTAACCATTAAAAGGCAAACCAAATTTTAAATAAATGATACTAATTTGTAAAAAATTTTGATGTTGTCTTTTATAGTTGAACCACTTTTTTTTCCCTGAAAATGACAAAATAATTATTTTTTACTGAAGAAGATATAATGTCAAAATGTTTGTTAAATTAGTCTGTATATTTCTTTTTAAATTTTAAATCAATTTGGTTTGCATTTTAGCAGTTGATTTTATACAGCAAGTATACATGTTATTTATAGTAGTTTCAGCAGTTTAGTTTATACAGGAGTTGTTTTTAATAATATTTTACTTTTATTGTAGTTTACCTGTATATTTTGAAGAATATTTATTCTTTAGAAAAAAATAGTATAGCAAATTGAATTCATTATAAATTAGTTTTTGAATTGCATTACCTTTAAAAATAATAAATTAATTATATTTTTAAGATTAATTTTTAAGATTAAAAAATATTACTTTTTAATGTAGAATCACTTTATTAGCCTATAAAAAGGTATAGTTTGATATTTTTAATGTTTTTTTAAATAATAATTTCAATAATAATAAATACATTAACTGCTAAATTGTAAATGATATTTATATAAATTGTGTATATTTATCTTTTAATATATATTAATAAATGATTAAATTTATCTGATAATGTATATAATTAAAATTATAAAGTTATAATTATATTATATTTATTTTTATATTTGATAGGTGATAATTTGTAGTCATTTCTATTCAGTCTATTCTATTTCTTTACTATAAATTCACTAAATTTCTTGTAACCATAATATTAATTTTCTAAATATACAAATTAATAATAAAGTGATATATATATTATATGCATTTACAGATAGAAATTGATCAAAACAAGAAAAGGAATATTTATATTAAAATAATAATTTATTTTTAAATTTACCAAGTAAAAATATATTTTTAAATATAATATTATTGTAGACATAATAGCATGACTTTGGATTTAATAAATAAGAAGCAATAAGCTAACTGGCAGAAAAGGTAGAAAAGGCTCAAGCCACCCCACCCCACCCAACTTTGTCACAGAATTATTTGGAATTTTTTTATCTTGAGTTTTAATGCCCTTCAAATTTCAAAGTGTGACTAGAAAAAAATGAATTAATTAAAAATAATGGCACCTCTTCATGAAATGTGTACAAAAAATTATTAAAGTTCAGGGTCAAATAAAACCAGTTAATTTATATTTTTGGCTTAAATTATCTGTTGTCTCAAATGGATAATGTATTTAAAACTCTCTAAAACATAAAGATATTACCAGTATTTGGATATTATATATTACTGGACTTTGTAAAATCACTCTCTAATTAATAAGAATGGATGAATAGTTCCATATTTTTTAGGAAAAAAAGTATTGTTAAAAAGAAAAAATGCAATAAATTATAAGAACAATAGTTTTTATAGAAAAAATGCTCCTGTTTGACTTGAGGTTGGATATGGTGAATTAATTTCTTTCCAGTAACACAGAAATTTGAAAATAGGTATACTTATTATGAGGCAATTAAAGACCTTGTTTCAGCTATTGATAGAATGAATGTATAAGGATTCTGATTATATATTTTATTTAGCTTTAATCACTGTTATTAAACATATTAAACTTTGAAGATGTTGAAAATGAGCTAATATATGTCATGTACTGCAATAAAGATAATTAAGATTTTGATAGACTCAAATCCTAATTGTAAAGTGAAAAAATGTACAACATGAATGCATTATTGTTGTGCAATTTAAATTAATTTTTTTCTAAAAAATCATATTACTATTGTAGTCCACTATGGAAAATTTTATTTCACAGATATTAGAGAGACATTATTTTATATTAGCCCTCTTTTACTACCTCAGAATATACATTTGAGTGTCTCAGAATATAAATACTTTATTTAGGATATTTTTCACTAATCATTAAGGTCTTTTAATAAAAATTATTTTATATAAAATGTATTTAAGTAATGTTTAAATTATATGTTTATATTATACTATATATGTCATAATAGATTTTCTTTAATAAGTAAAATTGTATAAAGATCAAAAAAAAGAGCAAACGTATCATATATTATTTTATTTACTATTATAGAAACCAAAATAATAAGAATTTAATAAACTTATTATTATAAGGTTAGTATCAAACGTAAAAATTCGATATATTTTAGTTTACCGCTGACGCTAAAAGTTACAACGTAAGACTAAAACAAATATTATTTATCTGACAAGTTCATAGAAATATATATTATTTTTCTATGATCAAGGCGGAGTGTGTCAAAGAGACATGAAACAATAATATACAATAAAACAGTTGATAGGGGGAAGGGCTAGAGTGTCTAGTCACCTACCTCTATGAAAACTAAAAATTTTATGTTATTCAGAAATTCTTCAAATTTTTCATAGAATTTCCGAATAACATATATAAAATTACCGATATTCATATTTTTACGAATTTGAGTTTTCATAGAATTTCCAAATAATAATTTATTAATTATAATATTTCTGATTTTCAATGTTTACCAAATATTGCGTTTTCAGGATAATTGTGAAAATTGGAAATGTAATATAATAATTAATTATATATATATATGATATTCGGAAATTGTTTGAAAACTGAAAAACTGAAAATTAGGGTAGGGTTTCAAAAAAATGTCAGGTATAATTCATTTTATGAAGAATAAATTCGGATATATTGGTAGATCTTATGTCGTCTATAGATTTTATATTAGAAATTGTAGGTACTTATAAGAGTGAATAATATATATATCTCTCAGTATAAGAGTTCATTACATTATTGAAATGTTTCATTGCTCTCTATCAAACTTTAATTGCCTTTTAAAGTGGAAATATAGGCATTAAAACAGACATTGCATTAAGGCAAACTGCTATTACGATAATAATAATCATTGCTATATTTCATATTTTTGTAAATATTATATTTGAATAATACTAATTGTGTCTGATACTTTGTTTATAACATTAGACTGTTGTGATTTAAAAAATAGTGTAATTAAGTAATAATAAATAAAAATAATAATTATTTATTTGGAAAATTCGAAAAAAATATTTATCTGAAAAAGTCTATATAACCTACAAGTTAAATAAAACATACTCTTACAAACCAAAACTAGTTTTAAAAGAATATTGTATCAAACGTTTTGACTTTTTATTATATGTCCCCTTCGGTGATAAAAAAATATCTTAGATATCTAATAAATATTGTTAGGTAGTGAAAGAAATCATATTTGGATTAAATGTTACCAGTACAGATTGCAGGCCTCCCACGGGTAAAAACCTTTATTTTTTAGGATTTTAGGACATTTTTTGATAAAATTTTAGGACAAATTTAGGACAAAAATAAATGCAAATGTGTATAA
>JAUZNC010036825.1:0-18831 GCA_034780395.1 Vannuccia rotundouncinata | reverse complement strand
ATTTAAATCAACATTGACATAATAATAGTAATACATTGATTTTTCAGGCAAATAATTTGAATTTGCGGGCGGCTAACCAGGGCGGCTGCCCTCAAAATCAATGTATTAATGTAATATTATATCGATATTAAAAATAACAAAAGAATCGAATAACTCTAAGTTCGAGATATCAACACGTATTAACCTCATAAGCTGCAGATTGTGCCAGCTCAAACGTGGCCAACGGTCCTCTATAGACACTAGTTGCAAGAGGTCGTCATGGAGACGCTCCTGATTGGTGATATAGGTTCTACGCAGCTCCTCTACAGCGTCCCTCTTGCTTCGGAAAGGTATCTTATCGTTGAGCAGCAAATGCAGTAGGTCATCATCCGACCAAGTGCTGAACACTACCAACTAAAACAAATCAATCGTTAGGATAGATATTCGTGAAGGTCAATAATTTTAAGCTGTTAATCTTACTTGTGGAAGAAAACCCTTCATACGAACGGCCCTAGCTGCTTCCATGTAGGTAAAGGGTCTGAAAGAACATATCTTAGATGAAAATAGTTTCCACAAACTGTTTCCAATCAAACAACCATTCTTACGCTTCCAGAAAACCCAGCAACACTCCATTGGCGGACACATAGATACCGAAATACTTCCAGAGCATGCTGTCCTTGGGTCTTGGAGGTTCAATAGTCGTGCAGGAAATCTCACCTAGAAAAATGGAAGAAGTTAAAACGTCCCTCTGTGTATAAAATGAAAAGGTGAACACGTAACTCAAATGCCGACATGTACCCACCCTGAGCTAGATTCTCCATTGTATACTTGAGAAGGAAGGCATCAGCGGTTGATGCAAAGACATTTCGCTCGTGACAACGTAAACCTTAAGCGATAATACAATGAAACAGTAAAATGAAAAATGAAGGCCGCCCACGCTTGTTTAGGTTAATATTTTAGGTTTTTTGGTATTCAGTTTTATTATACCATTTCTGACTTTTTCACATAGTTTTAGCATACCCCCACTCACGCAAACAGAAAATTAAGAAAAATGTCACTCAGCTTTTCTAGTTTAATTTTTACTACAAATTAGATAAAAACACGATTTGTATTATATTAAATTAAATAACTGTAATTTTAAGGAACATTTTGAACTCATAAGTCAAGTTTTAAAATAAAATGTCGATTTTTTAGGTTTTATTTCTAAAATGTAAAAATTTAGTTTTTTAGTTGTTTTCCCCTCACAACTAACCGGTGATGCTAAGATCATTCTCCCCCGTGATAACGGTGTGTTCCCGGGAATCCAGGTAGCCAACAATCTGACCGCCCATCTCCGTGGATCTCTCAACCAGGCCGAGGACAAAGAGGTGTGGCCCCCGGCCAACATACAGGAGGAGTTCCGCTCGAGACCAGGCCATCGCCGTGCTTCTCAGACGATCTTCCTTATCCCAGAGGACTAGAGGACGGGCGGAAGTGGGCGGTCGAGCCCAGCAGAGCTGTCCTTTAGTGGTGTAGAAGGCCTGATAGAGGAGGCCAATAATGCGGCCATTGTCGTAGCTGACGACAACCATGACTGGAGAGATTAAGAGACCATTGAGGGGAACATTCAGCAAAACAAAAGGATAAAAGGACTGCTTTACTTGTTCTTTCGTCAATGTCACAGACTTTGATCGTGGCTGGACGATTCTCCACATTGTTCGGCTCAACACATAAAGTATAGTCGATGTTTGAAATGGAATATGGGGAGCTGAAGTTAACAAAACAATAAGACATTAGTGATAAGTGAAAAAGATTAAATTTACACACAAAACTTCACCTGTTGGTAACCGGTAGATTGAGGGTCCATAAAACTATCATTCCTGACTTCATCAAGGTGACCAGCGTTGTCAGCAAGATTCGGGGTCGATTCTTGGGCGTGAGTGAACACCTAATCATGTGAGACCAACTCATGTAGCACGGAGACACGTCGAGAATTGCGGTCAAATATTCGGTCATGTTTTCACACCAGATATAATTGTCTCTAATTGAATGAGTATTCTGGAAGAAGAAATGTTTCGCTTTAGAACGACGAACTATTGAGAGAATGACATGAACTGTTATAATATGCAATCCTATCGCACATATTCAGAAATATAGTTATTCACAGTTCTACAAGTTTGACCAACTAACCAATCTATATTTTATTGAATATCTATGGTAGTGTACAATACGAAAAATCAATAGCGACCTCTTTTGAAGAATGAATGGTCTCTATCCCATGCGTAAGTTGCTTCTTCGAGTTAAGAACTCGACCATTTGAGAGATAATTTGCCTGGAGGTGGTGAGTCAATTCGATTAGCTAAAGTGCAAATATAAGTAGTATATAGAGTAATATCCTATAACAATCCAAAGATATATTTTTTTAAATTAAAAAGCAATTAAACATCATGACTGGAACATGATTACTGAAAATAAAATTATATAGAAATCTTACCTGGGTCCATGGCGAATTGGCTCCAGGCTTCCCGTAAATAACCAAACGATGGTCAATTCCCAAAGCTACCAGAACACAACTATAATCGATTTTTAGATACATATCATTAAAAAACATAGTATTTATAAATATGCACTACTAGTTAAATGATATGATGTAAATGACTGTTAATAGAATGGAATGATAATTATTCTAAAATTATATTATACAAATTTACAAAAAATGTTGATCATTGAATTATCTAACAAATAACATTCTAGCTCAAGGTAATTGTTTAAAAATCTTACAAAAATACGTAGAAGATAAATTATGTATTTGGAAAATAATATAATGCTGAATATTCGTACAGTGATCAATTTTATTGAGAGAATTTTGTAAGAATTGATTGTAAGAATTTTATAAAAATCAGTATTTTAGAAATATTACCTCGATAGGTATTACAAAAAGATTGAGAGAATACCAACCAATAAAATATTTGTTATGGCAAAAACTCACCGGCCAGCTACATCAACACCCAGGGGACTCCAATCAGCCAGCAAGTAACCTTGACGATCAGAGAACACATCTCCTTCACTGGTCAAACTGTCAAGGTTAAAGCTGCGCTCTGTACTTAGCACTGAGTGAGGTTCAGAAGCTATCGAGTACAACAAAGTCAATTTACGGATTAGTATGAATAGATTATTTTATAATTTAATATGCCATATAATTTTTTTTAATTAAGTTAACAGTAAATATTACCAAAGTTTATTGTTTTAAAGTCTTAATAATATAACAAGTGTACCTACAATAGAAGTATAATTCATACAAGCAAATATAATTGTGATAAAATATTCTTTTAAAGTAAGCTTACCAAACATAGTACAAATTTGTGAATTATTTTTCACAGATTCATCCCCAATTCGAATTGGTGGAGTCATATCCATAACTGGACACTGGATTTTCTCACATTGAAATGTATAACAAACATCTGCATTATTTGGCATACATTTAAGTGTCTGAAGTATGAAAAAGAATACTATTTTAAAAAGAATCTCATTTGTTATGGACTACATATACTATTCTATATATATTTATGCAATCACGGTTTAATTGATACACAACTTGATATTATATATATAACGCTTGTATTTTAATTAAGGTATATATTTTAGTTTATATTATTTTTCAACTTTCTTTTTATCTCAATCATAATTAGACTGAATAGTATATATAAATAAATAGACATTCATCAAATGTTTAGAAAATAAGATTGAATAGATATTTGATGGGTGCATAAACTGATAAAAAAATGTCATGTATATTTTACAGATATAAAAAAACATTTAATATTTAAAATTTACAGTTTTAGGGGTCATTACCAAAATAAATTTTGTTGCTACATATGTTAGGGAGTAATGTTTTTGGGTAAAAATAAGTGAAGAAAACTCAATTTTGCTCATGACATAGTGATATATATAAATACAACAAAAATTATAATCTATAAACAATAAGCATTCAGTTATCTAACAAACCAGAAAAAAAAACAATTGTCAATTCTAAATTTTCATAAGGTTTTTTTTATAATTGGTGCAACCCCTGTAAAACAAACTAATATGTTAAATAGCATACAGAAAAAAATTATATATATAATCAATATGTTTTTTAGATATGTTGTAATGAAAAATAAGTGTCTATAATGATAATGTATTTTCTAAGTAGAGAAGATATATTTCTTTATATTTATATTATTATATTAGATGTAAACTTTTTATTGTAAATATTGTTTACTATAGTTTATTATTATAGTTTAGTAAATATAGATATAAATAATAGAATGTAAAATATCTTAACCAAATACTATTATATTAATAAATGTTGGCATTATATTCCAAATAAAACCTTCAGAAAAATTTTATTTTTCAAAAAAATTTAAAAACAAAATTTGAAGCAAGTTATTTTAAAGATACAGTATGAAAGGGGCATAGGTATGTTCCAACTGTTTACATAAGTTTATAACACACTAATAAATTGGTTCATTATTAGCAAATCTCTTTTTGGAGCAGAGCCCCAGGGCTTAATTAAATCTGGAACCAACTGGTAAAAATAGGTTCCAGCAGTCTGAAAATTTGTACCCCACCATTTTTCAATAGCTAAGACTTAAATTTATCAGAAACTGCAGAAAAATTAATTACATACCAAACAACACTAAATGGACAAATAGTGCATAATCACCTAAATTTAAAAGCATGGACATATACAGAATCATACATATTACTTTTGAATACAGTAGTGAAGTTTTATTTATTATATATATATATATGGTAATTAAAAATATACAATACAAATAAACTAATATAGAAAAAATATTCAATAATTCTTTATAGTTGTGTATAACTGATAAATCTGATCTTATATTTTTTGATATAACTATAAAAAATATTACATTTGCAATCAGATTAATATAAGTTGATATAATTACCTAATTAAATATATTTACACACTTCTCCCACTCCTATAATAAATATAATAGCAACTCTCCTTATGTTTTAAGATATTAATTAGTGGGTTAATTTATTAATTAAAATGGTTTTTCTGCTAAATTGCCATATATCCAAATAAATCTAGGTTGTTAATTATATTAATATGATGAAGAATTTAAAATAGGCCAAGAATATTAATTAATATGTCAGTTAGAACAGAAATTATTACATTTAATAAATAAAGTCATATTGAGAATTATATTTTGTATTAGATAGTTTGAATAGCTATAACAGGATATATATAGAAACTGTCACAGTGAAGACTGGTGTGGATTTGTGCAGAGATTTTATTCCCATCTGCATTCCATCCAGCTCAGGATGGATTAATCTGGCATACAATACAGAAACTTGGCATACAAGAAAATGCTAAATAAAATCTGGGTGGACAAAAAAGTGATCTGGCAAAAAATACTACTTTTTGTAAACCTAATATACAGTTCAAAAATAAGAATTGGAGTACATAAAACAAAATATGCAAATGCTAAACTACTGTTAAGTAAAGTATTAAAACATTAAAATCAAAATTAGAAAAAATTATCAAAATATTTAGAGAACAACACACAAAATAATAAATTTAAAAAAAACTGTGCACAATAGGTTTTATATGTTTTAAAACAAATATAATTATGCATATATTTATCATTATAGAATTTATAAATAGAATTTGTTGAAAGCTATGTATACAGTGTTTTTAAAGATTTCATACTTTTAAAAGCTTTATATTCTTAATGTTTTATTAGTAATATATTAAATTAAACTGGCAATATATATTAAAATATAATTATAGGAAGATATTACAAAAACCTATAACCTATATGCAAAAGTATTTATTCGAGTTGATGGAATTTAATAGTTTAACAGATTAATATTATATATATGTATTTTTTAATAATTATATTATGTAAATATATACAAACAGTTATATATAGACTTATATCTTCTGTAATACTATGAATACATGTTACTGAAATTTACTAAAAAAAACTTACTTAAAATATATTTATCGCTTAGTAATTTGTTATAATTTTATGTTTTTTGGCTTTTGAAATATGATTTAAAATGTAAGATTTTTTAATGTATAGTTAGGTTTTTTATTATGAAAAAAATTTACTCTGGAGTAAAAAAATTATACAATGCAGACTGCTGAATCAATATCTGTACTTAATTTTAAATAAATTGAAAATGTTTTTTTTTATTTATTTAATATTTTATAAACTATCTATACCTATCAAATTCAGAATATGTTTATAGTTTAAAGAACATTTTAAAATATTTTCACAAATGATTATTGACACCTTTATACTTTGTAAATGTCAAAATAGAGAATGCAGCCTGCAGGTATCTACAATAACTACATAACTTTAAATATTTGTTACTCATGATTGTTTTTTTATGGGAATTGCACACACAAGATTGTAGGCTATTTCTTTCTGTTTATATATAAAATTAGATTCTGCACACACAAGATGTTGGCCATTAACGTGATTGTTCTCTATGGCTATTATGAACTAGATAGTGTCCATGACAAGCCTTTTTTATACATAAATAGATAGGAAATAGCCAAAATATCATCCATGATAATGCCTTGGAAAAATATTATGGGCAATAATTGCCATTGATGATAGAAAAAAGTCCAACCTTTTGGATACTCGGACACTACTGCATGCATAAACATCATACAACAAAAAATGATTAACTTACCAATATAGAAATTTGTTTTTCAGTTAGAACAGCTATTTTGTCGTCTACAGAAGCAGTAATTGCATTAGTAGTGGATAAATCATCATTAAATTTCAAAATAGAACACTGATTAGAAGATGCAGCCAATGCCATTTAGATAATATTAATTTAATAATGCCAATAATTAAAAATATTTTAACTTCATAAAATTTAACCTCATAAATTGATTATACCAAAAAAATTCATAATTGAAATTTAATATTTTGAAAATACCAAATTATTAAACTATAGACGAATTTAATCCTTGTAGGGATAATGTTATTATAAATTTATATTCTAAAATTAACAAATTTTTTTGATTTCACTCTTATATTGATAATTATTATATAAAAGCTGCAAATGTTTTAAGGTATTATATTAAATTTAGTCATGAAGATTATTAATATTATATTCTCAAACATTATAATTTTTATCCTTTTAGGTTTGTTATGATTTAATTTAAATATTTTAATATTTATTATGTTTGAAATTAAAAACAAAGCAGAATTTATTTGTTATTAAGGAAATTTTTTTCCTATATTCATCAGTGACATCGGAGTAATCATTGCAGCACTTGCAATAGCAATGGCAGATTTTTAGTTATGCTGCGCCACTATGTAACAGATGTTGAAATTTATGCAGTTAATTTAGGTTATGTAGTATGCCGCCGAGTCGTAGCCGACCCCTTGTGAAATTATCAATCTTGTTTCTCGATTCCATCGTCATCCCGCAGACTCCAGCCCCTTCACCTTCTCCGCAAGCTCCAGCCATATTTTTCTTGGTCGTCCACGTCTTCTCCTTTTTCCCTTTGACCGAGCATAACACTCTTTTTACATCCCTATTGCTCTCGACACGGGTCCAAATATATATCAAGGCTGTTTAATTAATTCTGGATTCTTAAGTCCAATTTGGTTTGATCTTGTCCATTACCCAGATATTGATTCGTCTGGCCATTCAAGAGATTCTGAGTACCCTTTTCCAACACCAGAGTTCAAATAAGCGTCCATTTTCTTAGTTTCTTTTTTCCTAATGGTCCAATTTTGTCTCAGCCGCGTATAAGACGATGGGGAATACGAGTGCTTTGACCAGCTTCACTTTGGTATTTAACATGATTCCTTTACCCTTCCACACCTTCATTAGTCTTCCCATTGACGATTTGCCCATCGCTATATTCTCCTCTTAACTTCTTCGCATGTCCCTTCCGTTGTTAACAGAGCTCCAATTGGAAGACAAAGTTGTTTATTATCTTCCTCAGCTTTTCCATTAATGATCCCGTCACCATTTTCACCCGTTATCCTTATTTTAGTTTAAGTTATACAAATTTTTGTTTTAAATTTCTTTTTTTCTTATTATATAATTTACTGATATGAAATGATGTGAATCCGTTTTATAAAGTGTCTCCACTTAAAGTAAGATTTTTCATAAAATTTCTTAATCATGTCTTTTGTTTATAACATTATGTGTATAATCTGAAGTCATATAAGTATACTATATAGTGTTCACCGTTTACATAAGAGAATTATACAAATGTTAATTAAATTATGAGATGTACACTTCATATGAATTATAGTTATCTATTTTGATATGTCATAAGCTTCTAAATATGTTTGATATACATATTTTTATGCATGATCGGATATGTACTTAATTTAGCTGCATCTCATGGTGAACCCCTTACGCTGCCATAGATAGAATGTCAAACAACATTTAGTATAATGGACTATAATGCACTAAACAGTTAGCTATCTTATTAAATATTATAGATCCACAATTTGAATTTGTCTCTCTATGTATTATACGTCAGTAAACTTTACTTATAACCTCATTAAGAAATTAAGCCATGGTTTAATTTTGCCCATATTTTCATTTAAGCTTTCCATTCCAGTTACTATCGCTCCATATGATATCCATATATTCAGATTTATAAATAATTTTGTAGGTTTGATTCACGTATATGCCATTGGTATTGTAACAATATTTTTCAACATCGGAAACCTTAATTTAAATTTTCACGAAATTTAAACGAGCAAAATGACAAAAATTGGCTGATATTTTATTCCGTCAAAAATTTTACAAATAGTAGGTAAGTAAACCAAATCGGTCAATATATCTTTGCATAAGTATTTTCTTTTAATTTTATACCTATTATGATTCTATATAATCTTTTTTGTAACATTTGTTTTTTTTATTTTATAATTATTATTTATGATATTTTTGAATTTTATTAGAGTTTTAATTAACACAGAGGGTTTTCATGAGTTGAATTTGAAAAAAGGTTTCGGTTTCAACATAGTTTTCATCCTATCGTGTTATCGAATTTAAAATGATGGGTAAGATAATTAGGTAATTAATACATCCAATCAAAAATATAGCTATATATTAATAAAATTTTATTCATAATTGATATTTTTTCTACTCGAGAATTTTACAATTCAATAATGTTACTGATAAACAACAATAACGAACTTTCAAACTGAAGTAATCTGTCAAATTCAAAAGTATTTATTTCTATATGAATTGCACATCCAATAATTAGCAGAGCTTCCACGGAGCTTAATACCTAATTTTTACAATAATAGAATTTTTTATGCATTAAATTTGCTGTGAAAATTAAACTTGAAAGAATTTTTTTCAGTTTACCTTATATAATAATATTCTATTTACAGGGGGAGGTGGAAGTGGTAATCAATACAATTTGATATGAAATGGTCAGAATTGAGATAGTAATATTTAAACCAAAAAATTATCTCATAACTATTTACTTTTTTGAAGCATATGATAGGCTTGAATTATGAATAGCCAGGAGTACAAAAGACATGGTATGCAGGATGGTGAATGAGCCATTTTCTATTTGTTTATATATGAAATTAGACTCTGCATGCTCTTAGCAATAATTACCTTTTAAAAAAAATAGCCAAATTTTATAAATTTTTTATACTAATAGCAACCTATTTTGATTTAGAAATAGATTTTTTTGAAAGATAGAATTACAAGGGTCATTCATAGTAATTAAGTATTTTTAATGCCCAAAATTTAAATTGCATACTCATATTTAAAATAAAAAATGCATAATATTTTAGCCTCATTTGGCTGTATGAAATTGGGATGTTGCCCTTTACTTATATTATTAAAAAAAGTATTGTAATATAAATATATATATTTTAAAATGTGTTGTTTTACACAACCATACCCCCATATCAAATCAGATTTCCATAGCTATAATCTTAGGTGTTGCCCTGTAAACAAACTTAACTAATAATTTCATTAACAGGGTTCCCACTATCCCTTGAAAACCATTGAATTTTGTAATGCAACTTTATAAACCCTTAATTTTTTTAAATAGTACACTTATTCGTTAAATCCCCATTGAATCTTCTATTTTTTTTATCAATGTTTATAATTTTAAATTTTTTACAATGATAGTTGGAATTATACTATATTTATAAGACTAGAGCAGCAGTAAACAATATATAGCTGAATATATTCTAAATTATATTTTAATGGCAAAAAATATATTTTCTTAACAAACATAAAGTTACACTATTTATGAAACATATTGTATGATTTTGCACAAAATAACACAACCTGAATTATAACACATACATTAGGTATCTGGTATCACATGTTGTATTAATTTTCTCTTACCTATATCATGACTACTGCAGCACTAATTTAATAGGTATAGTATAATTCCATTTCTATTGTTTGTATAAATTATACACAATAAATATTTGGGATGTCTAGGAGATAATGGGACAACTCTGCCCAGGACTACTATTTAACAATATTATTATTATAAATATAAAATATTTTTAAATTAACCATAAAATTAAAACACTTAGTGAGATAAGATTTACAGCTATTTAAAAAAATACTAATAGATTAGTTTATTGGTTAATTTTATCAAAGTAGGCATTTTCATTTCACATTATGTATTAATATTTTATGATCTGATTATGTGTATCCTATTTACTGTTTCCAATTTCTATCTGTGTATTGTTACATTAACTAAATTATTTGATTAGATTAACTCTCAACATTATAGTTAAACTAACATGATTAGAATTTAAGGAAAGAACCAGACCTTTAGTAAATCTCCTACATAATCAAGAGCTAGTTTATAATGTGCCTTTCCATTTGAAAGATATGAAACAAAGGAAGCACTGTAGAGATCACTTCTTAAGTAGTTGTATCAAACTCAATTTTATGAATGAAGGTGCCAATAACTAATTTATATTCAATTAATTGTTAATCTGATGAATAGGGGATTGGATTACTACATCAGCCTATTGTTATGCACTTGCTATAGGAGGTATGAATACAACTTTGTAAAAGCATAATAGTACAGAATTTAAGATAACATAAGTGTGGCAGAAAATTGTATTTTTTGCATGACAGAAGTGAGACACAGACAGGAAGCCTTGCAGTGTGATGTTTGCAAGACCTGGCAGCATTGTCTGTGCAATGCACAGGTATCACATGGCCATACTGCTTGGCTGTGAGAGGCAAATTAGAATTGAATTGGCAATGCCAGATTTGTCAAGTGGTCAACTTAGACATTATGGACTCAATAGATTCTTTTGAAGAAGCAAAGGAGCCTTCAATGGACGACCCTTAAGTGGAATATCAGCCACATCGATGGGATGTTGTTGATAAAGGGTCTCAGACACAGGCTGTTAAATTTATCAGCAGACACAGCTATTCATATGGGAGGAAAGTAAGATAGCATTATTAAAGTTCATAATTTGAATGTATTTTGTTATTTATTAACAACATACATCTCTTTCATTATATATATTTCATTGGATTATAAAAACAATGTAAATTACTAATCTAATTTTTTTTAATTTTCATGTATCAAAACAAAATTAAATTGTTGTTTTGTTTTATGAGTAGGTGCCGGAAAAAATACTATAGAAAGGTAAACAAGTTGTTTGATTATTTCATGTGCTGTTATATATATGAACACAATATTTGCTATTTTTCAATTATCTTTTAGGTTTTCCGAAAAATCAGACACTTGGAGATCATGGCATGCATGTAGAATGCGCTGTGGCAGACTTTGAGAAATTAATTTGTGAAATACTATTATAATGACGTATTGATGCAGCTAGTATATAAGTGGATTATTTACATTCAACAGCCTGAAATAGAAAACTATTAAGCGTCTATTATATGTATATAATATAATGATTAGCTCTTTTTGTTATTATTGCGCAACAACTGACTGCTCTATACTGTAATTATGAGGCAGAAATATATTGCATAATATGTACGTAAAAATAATATCCATTAGTTTGGGACCTTTTAGTTTGTATATACATATAAAAGTGGTCAAACAAAAAATATTTGTTTTAATAAAATTACAGACCAAACGTGTAGTTTTTTCTTTTTTATGTATACTATATATTTTTAGTTATAGAGCGAGGGCCTCCACTCTTTAATGTGTGTATGTATATTTTATTAATAATCTATTTTTGTATATCTTTTTAGTTTTAGAGCGAGGAATCTCCTAGAATTCAAACGTTTCTCATGGATATCCTGGAATACCTGTAACTCTCCTGGAATTTGAAAAGCTTATATTAAAATCACCAACTAAGTAATTTTTGGTGCTAAGGAGTTCAACCTTGATGAAGACCATCTTGATCAGTTGTACATTCGGCTGGTACAACCACATGCTCTCTATCAACACCTGCAGACAATAATTCAGAAAGAATTAGTTCTCTTTCATGGCCAAGCTACAGTGGAGAGTGTGTTTACCATCAATCAGGATGTTCTTATTGAAAATCTCCACAAAACCTCTGTGATTGCTCAAAGGGTTGTCTATAATGCAATTCAATACTACAAGGGAGTCTTTAATGTTCCACTAACATCTGAACTCATGTCATCTGTGAAATCTGACTCAAACTGTTGATACATTGCATTAAGTACTTAATAAAAGCAAGATTGATGCTGCTGAATCAATAAAGAGAAAGGGGCTGTTCATAAAATACATGACGCCTGAGAGGGGGGTAGTTAGTGCAGTGTCATGTGACGCTGAAAAAAAATAGCAAAAAACTTTTTACTATAGTTTTTATGCTTCAAATCAAGTCTGTCCCGGCAGCCAGCTGTGCATGAAGTCACTGGGTTAGCATCATAGAATTTATCTATTTCTATATATGTAATATATGTTTCAAAGTGTTAGAGGACTGTGTGCTGTGGTCTAGTATTAACAGGTTATATTAGGTACTTTAATTATGGATTAAATTTTATTTTCTCATAAATAATTAAAATAGTCATATTGCCAGTTTTATCAAAATATTGATTTGTATGTATTTATGGTAGGGGAGGGGAGTTGACCAGCGTCACATATTTATTTAGGGGGGTATGCCTGGTATTCGTATGTCCAACATACAAGGCGAAAATATTATTCAATAAATATAATTAATAACAACTGTTTATATGATATACAATTCAAATATTTTGAAACATATACAGCATAATAATAAATATATACAGGAAATAATAACGATGTTAACATTTTGCAATTTTAACCCTATAGAAAGACTAAAGGGGAGGGGGGGTTCAAATTGACCCACACGTTTTTAAAATGCTCTAGCATACAGAGGATTTGGTCGATTGGTTTGTAATTTTCAGTACCTGCCTGACTTTTTTTAGCGCTTTTGAATGATGTCTATAAAAAAATTTCTACCCTCCTTATATTATTATTTATTATCGATTTTTGACTCCTAAAATCAAAACAGCATTTGAATCATTAAAATAGAGATCCGAACTCTCAAGGATAATATATTGATTCCAAATTTGGTACACATATTATGGCTACTTTTTTTAAATTTATTTAGATCACATTTACTCTATGATCCGGATCTGATACTCTTTGATCTAGATCAAAACTAAAAATCGTGATTTTGGTGCACTAGACTAGAGTAAAATTTAGGTCCAAAATTGCATATGCTTTCTTAAATAATAATTATGCATTGAATTCCAAATTTTCAACGTATCAGATATTTATTACTATGTGATCTGGATCATTCTATATTATGATCCAGATCATGGGTTGAAATATGTACAAAGCACATTTTTATATTTTTGTTGATCATATTTCACGAAGGATGATATAATTAATATATGGATTTCGTTTTCCTTAAAAAAAGAATGCAAAGTGCTTATTTATTTAAAAGTTATAATAAAAATCTTTGGAAAAAACAACTTTATACTACTTATTAATATTTTAAACAAGTAGTATAAATGTAGTTTAAATGTATACCAATCGATAGATTTCATGACCAAGAAGTTATTGCAAAACCTATTTTGAAATTTGGTTGCTTCTATCAAGAGTTAGGGGATGTGGGTCATTTGACCTCCCTCCTCTTAGTCTTTCTAGGAGTATAAAAACGCCTGGTCGTTCTAAGGTTAAAAGGTTTGAGCTAACCTACTTTTTGCCATTTATTGCTTAAAATAGTACCCAGAACTTTTTTGAGTAAATTAAGCTCATAAAATAAATGTTTTATTTCAACCATATATTTTTTTTCTAGACAACATAAATGAAAATTTACTTGAACTTATTAGTTACACTCATAAATTGATACTCACATAATTCCAAAATCTGTTTTCATCTTGTAAATCTTTTTCATTGTCAACCACAAAATTGTCAGTCCATAGAAGCAATATTCCTTCACAGTCCAACAATTCCTCTGTAGAAACCTCGCAGATTACGGAGTCTTTCACTGACAAAATTAAAATAGTTGAGGTTAAAGAAGAGCCAACTTCATCAACAGTCTGCAAATCGGCTGCAGGTAGGTCTTGTCTATAATTCCATATGATTTTATATAATTCGGATTGTGCATTTCTATATTATTAGTACCTACTAGATAGTCAGTTAACCTTGTGTTAAAGGTTGACTGGGTATTCAGATTCAAAAGTTGTGAGATATAAAAACATACAAAATTCAAATAATCGATTATTATTGGCTTGTGAATTCTCTATTTTATCGCCGGGTTATTAGATCAACAATCATTTTATTTTTATTGAATGCGTTTTGTGCAATAATTTGTCAGCTTTTTTAAAACAACTAATTCTAATTGTTATATATTTACATTTTAGTTCATTTTAACATATTTTAGCATTGTTAAACATCTCTAGTTATTATTTTATTTTTATAGTATATTTTAACAAATTTTAGCATTGCTAAAATACCTAAATTTCATAAAAATGCATACAATGGTTCTATTTATATAATCATCCTAAAAAGTTTTATAAAAAGTACATTGAATTTATTGTTATGACATAGGTACATGCAACATACACTTTAAATTTTTTTAAATAAAATATGATGACATGCTACTATTTAGAAAAAATGATTGTCGATTGTTGGGTGGCTGGGTGACTTGGTATAATGTTTTTTCAACTCTAATGAGCTGTGTTGGAATTTTGTTTTCTTTGATAATCTCGAAGAATCTTGTCAATCCAATTGGTGGGAAAGGTTTTATCCGTCCTCTACCACATTACAAATCAAGTCCAGTAAGCTGGAATAATCAATTGAATGTCTATTTTCCTCAGAAATTTATCCATATTCATCTCACTTGATTTTATGAGAAATAAAAATTTGTTGAAGTAGATGAGACTTGGTTCTACATTGCTTGGGAAATGAATCAATATTTTGAGAATATGATTTTGAGTTGGTTGAGAAGGTGTCGGCTCTGGTGATGCAGGTTCTTTTTGTTCTTGTTCCTCTTCTCCAAGTATGCGTTTTAGAATATCTTGCCACAGGCAAGCCTATCACGGAGCCTAAAAACCTAAATTTTCACAAATTTGGAGAAATAACCTAATTTAGCCTGATTTTTGTACGAATAATCTGAAGAAATTTTTTTTTGTCTCTTTCCAAATAAAAAAGTATTATTTAATGTGTTTTATTTTATTGCATGTAACTTTCTTAGTTAAACTTAAGTTCACAATATAATTGATATATAATATGTCCTTGTTCTGGGTATGACATTTAAACTGTATCCATAAATACAAATTCATTTTACTGAATGATAGTACAATACTCGTCTCCCACTGAAGATTAGATTATTTCTGTTTTTGTTGGTCATTGTTTAGGAGAAGACCTAGTTGATCACTTCTTTGAAATCATTACTGAAATGGAACTTTCGCCCAATTTACTACTACATATTGATGTGGATGGACAGCAGTCAACATAAATTTCAAAACTTGTTGCAATAAGAATGTGAAACCAAGTATAAAACAAATTTTGTAGACATAGGGGTACATTTACACTCCATCAAGTTCACAATTCTTTCCGCTGTAATATTAAGGATCTGGACTTTCAGTTAGACAAATTTGTTACTGATGTCATTCTTCTTCAAGTTGTCAGCTGCACGAAAAGAAGACTATGTTATGATACAAAAATTTACTGATTTAACTGCTAAATTTCTATTGAAGCATGTCAGTTCCCAAACTTTAACTCTTCGAAAAGCTTACCTAAGAATTTTTGAGCAATACCAAACCTGAAGCAATATTTTCTTGAGTTCCTTCCTACACAGAAAACCTTAAAAAGCACAGGTTCAGAATACTAATCAATACAAATGAATAGCTAAGGTTCTCCAAGATCCTCTTTCTAAAGTCTATCCATGCTTCATTGCATTTGCATCAAGTGATTTTGAGATTTATTTGACAGCTAATCAAACTGAAGGGCCAATGATTCATCTAAAGCTGATTCACAATATTACAAAAAGTTCACGAAAAAATCACAAGTCAGTTTTCATTTATCTGACGGTACACTTAAACCACTGACTGGTGTGGAATTCCTATTATTGGATTTGAGTAAAAACCAAAAATCTTTGCAACACATTGATATTGGTCCACATGTAACTTAATAATCAATTCTGCTCATTATATCTGAACCTGATTGCCACGTAGTAACAAGAAATCTCTAAATGCAATTTCGCGCTTGGCTTTAACTATTGCCTGCCTCAAATCAAATGCAACATGTATTTTCTTTGAGCCACAGTATTACTGGAAAAATTGTGACCTTATCAGATACCATTGGCAAGAATATCAAGCTACCACTATTCCAGAAGATTGGCTTGCAAGTCGTATTGAGCATAAATTTGGTCATAAAACAGATTTTTAACTTACCCAGTTAAGAAAAAATCAAAAATTTCGTCAAATTTTCGTTTTCCTATTATATTGTCAAAATCAGCCTACCAACTGGTTTTAAACAACAGCACCCTAGCTGACAATCACGTAGTAACTTGAATTTGACATATCCAATATAGTACTATAAGAACTTCAGGTATCAATAAATATATTTAGTCTGGGTTCCCAGTGGGTTTTAATCAAAATGTTTGGTGCAAAAGGTTTGATACTTTTATCAAGTAATATGATCCATAGGATGATCAAATACGAGACAAACTAAAATGCATTGGCGCAGATACCAGCGACCACTATAGTAGTTTGACCTTATCGTTGGGGACAATTTGGAAAACGCAATTATATCTCATTATCATGGAAAGTGTTGAAATCCACTTTCATTCATATTAAAAATGTATTTGAGTGTGTTTATATCATTCTCTACGAGTAAAAGTGTAAATTCTCTAAAATATTTACCCACTTTCACTTGGTTCATGCCAAAGGCCCTGGCAGCGGAAATTTTCTCAGCCTGACTGAAACTTAATTCGGAATGTCTTGCCGCCATATGAAACCTCGCAACCAATCAATGTCCAGCTAAAGTAATGCTATCTTCTTGTTGTGTAGTTCAGAAAAATCATATGCTAGCTTTCTGATAAGCATTCTTGTTTAACGAAAATCTCTGCGATAAATCAATGCAGTATTGAACAAGTTCTTTTTCTTTTTAGTGAACAGAATACTGCTTTGTGTCCAGATGACAGTTCTATTGTTTTCGTTTTCTCATGGATTCTATCACTTAATTTCATTCTAGGAATCTCGTATGCTCAACTCAAGTAAAGCTAGAGAATGAATAGACAGTCTCTTAGGGTTTCCAATTTCTCACTATTATATTCATTCTGCTAATACCATAATTTTTGGGCATGATAATTGTCTTCCGAGAGCCCATTTTGAAATTTAGTTTGTAGAGGGCCGGCCCTATTCTATATTCTAACTCAAGAGACCTCGTTTTTAGATCCATTCTAAGCTCTTGAAAGCTTTTATTGGGGTCCTTAGAAAAAATCTTCTTCCGTAGACACTAAACTATTCGCATGCCTTGAATTTTGCATTCGTACTGGATCCCACTTATTTTTTTTAATTTTTGTTCTTTTGAGATTTATTCTTTCTGCCTCGGTTCGCCATCGCCATAAAATCAATCTAAAATATGGAAATTGCTTTAAGATTTTACAAATTGTAGGGTAAAGCTGAAATACAATAGCGACTTTTAACATTACATACATAAAGGATTTGATAAAAGACATATATTTTTTATAGTTACTAAATTCTTAATTATAGTGCTTCAAAATGCAGAAGATCCTCAAGGATCAAAATCAAACCTGATTATTTTATAAACCAGTAATAAATGTTTATGATAATCCTGGGAACTATTTTGACTATATTCCAAGGACTCCGCAGTAATCGCTCGATCATTGTAGTAATAGTGTCTCACTGCTTCGCGACACCAATTGTGACTGCTGTCATTTAAAACAAAAAGGAATTATATAAAGAAATAAGAAGCCAGGGAAACCGAAAGTATATTCGTAACTTGTTTCATCGTTCTGCATAACATAGTATATAAACACATACTATAAAACTTGGTAAATATTCATATGATTTAATGTTATAAAACAAATAGTGTAAACTCGTTCACGATTTTTCTAACAGACTAGTTTACACCTGATCGATATGGCTATGATTATCTGTGTTAACTGTTTTTAGTAAATTTTAATAATAGCTGAATTGCATATGAATTAAAAAATTACAATACATATTCATAGAACCTTTAAAATATACTACCGTATTTTTTTACTGTACATTTTGTATAAATTCAAATATAAAATACTTTCATCAATTCAATTGCAACTTACAAAAAATGCACGTTGTATAGCAGTTAAATGTAATAATAATAATAAAACTATATTTATAAAGCGCTTTAAAGCATGAAGCTTCTCAAAGCGCTAAAAAGTAGGTACATGA
>JAUZNC010036814.1:0-18835 GCA_034780395.1 Vannuccia rotundouncinata | reverse complement strand
AATATTCTCCTAATTTGAATAATTTTATCAATAAATTTATTAATAATCTACTGTAATTTTAACGAACTATAGTTTATAGACTAATAATCATGGACAGATAAGAATACATTTTTTTTACAATTATCATTAACGTTTAGTTAATATTGTTAAACCAATGTTATTTATTCAATATAATAGATAAATCAATCAGAGTTTTACATTATACTTTACCGATCTGAAAACGCTGTTTGCATAACATTAACATTGGCACATAAATGTAAATTAACTTTATATAATACGCTTACAACAATGTTTGACAAAATTAAAAAATTATATAATCCAAGAACTATGAACTATTAGAAAACACTTTTTTGTTTGAGCAAACTTTCTTTTTACAGTCTTCAGAGAGCAAATATTTCATAGAAATAATAATATTAACAATATTGATTTTTTTTTAATATCTTCTTTGATCTTAATATTATCTGCTTTAAAAAATTAATTTATAAATACAAAGTTTTCTAATTTAACTTATGTTTACAGATCAATTATTTTTAAAATTCATTCATTTTCTTAATTCTACATATTTCATGAAGTACAAAAATTATTTAAATAGATCTGTATTTTTCTATGTGATAAAAGTCAGTAATCAAGCGTTAAAAGTGGCCTTACCAATAATACGTACAAAATATCTTAGGCATGACAGTAAAGCTCAAGCGCTTACATAAAATATACAAAAAAGCCACAGAGATAAAATACTAAATACAAGTGTTTGAATCTTAAATTTACAAAAATGCTTAAAATAAGATTCATCATTCAAAAATCAACGTACACACAAGCTAGAAAGCCTCATCTCCAACTTTCGACGGCAGATACACATCAGACTGTGAAAGCCCCGGATTTGTCATTACAATCTTATTCCAGATCCCTTTCTTTTTGATGTATTTCAGAACATCGTCGTCTGACACGGATTTATTGGTTTCTGTAGCGGGAGCTTCGTTCAAAGAGACTTTTGAGATAAGAATTTCAGGAGAGTCTGAGATGCTTTCCTCTTTCTGTTGTTTGGGTGAAGATTGCCCAGAGGTTGGACGACGATTCGGTTTCTTCCGCATTTCTGAGGAATGATGGACATGAAAGCATTGATTTCCACGTGGACACTTTCTGGTTTCCTTGAAATCATGACAGAAAGCGGTCTTGTAGAGCGGGTGAGACCGGGGATCATGAACCTCAACGGAACCGTGAGCGAATTGACAAGACGCCCCACGTGGACACCTCCCAGATTTTACATAGTCCTTACAGATCTCAGTCTTGTACAGAATGTTGTTATAGTAGCCCATGCGTCTTCTTGACCAAGCTGACGACAGGTTTAAATCATCCATATTGAAAGGCGGTGACAACGGCGAGCTCCTAGAAGATTGTGGGAAAAGTCTTCGGCGAAGATCAGGATCACCCCGTCCGCTGCCTTCACCAGACTTCAAAGCAACTAAAGGTCTTGCCTGTGGGGTACTCATAGAGAGTAAATTCCCGGTACTTTTAGAGAGATAATCAGACGGTCTCTGTGGTGTAATTTTACTCTGAGTTGGCTGGGGAACCGAGTGCATAATCTGTGGATCGATGTTGTTGTTCGGAGCTGCTGGCGTAGTGGGGACAAACGCCAATTGAAAACCATTGCATCCAACCGCGCTACAATTACAAGGAACCGTGGTAGCATATCCGAGGACAGGAGTGGCATTCGCGTATCCAGGGTAGTAATTGGGTTGTACTGGAACCTGCGAATAAGCCGTATTTGGGGCCATGTAGAATTGTGCATTTGGGGGCTGTATAGCTACGTTGCAGTCCTGTCCCGGGATATTTGTGGGAAAGTAATTATAAGAAGGTTGAAAGCTGGAGGTTTGGCCGGGTGTTGGATAATACATTAAAGTGTTTTGAGGTGGAGTTGCCTTTTGGTTTGTGAAGTCGTGTTGTGGACAAGTGGTCATCATATACTGTATTGTATCGGGTCCATTGTGCATCAATGGTATAGGCTGAATATTACTGCAAGTGTTGTTGGAAATTGAAGAGCTGTTGACTACCATATCATCAACACATCTGTCAAAAGCGGCCATGTTAGATTCATTGAGCTCCATGAAGATGATCCACGTGTTAATATTTAAATTAGCAGATCCCACAGATTTGAAAAAGCGCTGCAATAACTTCTCGTCAACCTGGCTTCACGATCAGCAGTATACTGAAGATGTGACCGATAATCTTTTGAGAATGTAAATGAACATGATGAATAGAACTCAGTAGTAGGAAGGATTACAAATTGACTGTTAATTGGCTATTTATTAACTATTGTGGTGTAAGTGGCAGGACAGCTGGTGAGTTGAATTCGAGTAGGTCGAATAGTACAACTTTGCTTTGTAACTGCTTGCGATGACGCTATATCAATTTAATTTAATCAAAATATTTATAGTATATTTATTTGGACAATTACATAATTTTAGATAACTCACTATGGACATAATGACAACATATTTTTTAATATAAATTATTCTTTGACTAATTTCTCTGAATATAGACTATTTCTAAATAGAGCATCATTATAATTTTCTTGTGTGTACGTTTTATAAAGTACGAAATATTCGTTTTACGTATAATACGTTATCCAATGTCGAAGATTCCACCTATATTATAAAAATCGAAACTATAGAATTTTCTACTAAATTTAAAGTTTAGGAGACGGGGGGAGGCTAGATAACTAAATAAAAAATGTATTGCTCATTTCAATTTAGGGATATTTGTTATGCTATATTTTGTTTATTATGTATTTTACTCGCTTAACGTTTTAAGTGTATGTTCTTTAAACTATTCAATAAAAATAATGAAATGCAAACCAAAACTGCACATCTTATTTAATAATTTCAAAGTAAGAATAGACTGTTTAAGTGTGTGTTATGAAAGCAGGTTACAATTTTTAGTGAAATAAAAATAAAATATTGACATCGAAACATTAATTAATACTTCGATCCGTATTTTATAAATACAAAACTTAGTATCCAAAGATTAAATATTTAGGTCTATTAGTATAGATTAGTACCTTATATATTCAGGTCTATTTTTTAATATAATTTTTTCAATAACAATAACTATAACCGAGTGACATTGTATACTTGTAAATATTGAAGTACCGTTTGTTTAATTCGTCAATAATCTACTTCACCAATTTTTGTTTTGCATTTTTGTTAGTTATGATCACAAACTGATCAAAAAAACGTCCACAGCGCATTTCATTTATATACGGTATTAGTTTCGTTTTAAAGAGGGTTTTCAATAAATATTAATCGATTAATTTATAAATTTCACCAATCTTAGAGTTAATGTTGAACTTCCGCCCATAAATTTGCATTGATTATCGATATATTACTCCGCGGACGTTTATTATTATTGGATATTGGTCAGTTTGCCGGTCTAGATAAATAATATATAAGTCAATGGTTACGATATATATTCAGAAATTTAAAAATCAGTTTAAGACATTTTCAAAAATAAGTTAAATGTACCATTATTACTTCTGATCACCATACAACCATACTACTCCACTTTTCAAACTCAAATACAGTATTTTTAATTAAAAAAATATTATCAACCTTAAGATAATAAATAAAAAACATTTAATAAAATTAAAAACTACCCTTTCCAGCAGAAAATTTAGTTTGTAATTTAAAATTGAGTCGACCTTCCAATTTATTTTCTTTAAAAAAATGTATTCAAATAATTGTATTTTAAAAGATTACGAATATTTCAGAAAACAACATTTTAAAGTAAAATTGTACTTGGGTTAAATCAAACACAGCCATTGTTTGAGAATAAGTTGTGTTCTGCAAATTTAAACAGGTAAAATATGAGAACAATGTAGAAAAAAAATAGTTAAAAGTTAATTATTCAAGTATTAAATATCAAACATTATGAGTTTACAACACTTCATCCTAGCTCGATAAAATAAATTATCTTTCACACAAAGTGCCTAAAATATTGCAGACCAGGAGTCTACTGGACAGTAATTTATTCCAATGAAGTATCTATAAGAAGAATGATTGTAAACAGTAAAGCTAGGTGTAATATATTCGGTTATTATAGGGAATGCGTAAAGAGAGAGTATTGTAGTGTTTCGGAATCACAAAGTACGATATTTCAAAGTGTACAACAGAAGTTTTGTGCTTAGAGAGAAGAGGACAATATTATTGGATTACAGCTGGTGTATATTTTGAAAGGTGATTGATGAAGTAGAAAAAGGCACACGTGTTTAGACACTGAAGAAGACGAGGTTGGTGAATGTTCTACGTGGTGATAGCATACAGTAAATACCGTAAAGAAATGTCCTGTGCTTATTTTATCTTTGGAATAACTGATTACAGATAGATTCTGGGAATGTCAGAAGTGAGAAGGTGTGAATTTGTGCAGAATAAAAGACAATTGTCTAATGATGGTCTAATATTATTCATGACATAAAAATTGGAAATCATACAAAACGTATGACGTCAAGAACCGTCAATGGCTGCCGCGCCTACCAGTTGTCTTACAATAGGCAGCAAAATGGGAGACAGTTTAGCCAGCACAAAGTCAGTATTTATTATAGAACCACTTAAAATGATAAAAGAAAAAGTTGATAAATAGTTTCTGAGTTCGAAGCATTAGAAGAAAAGTAGAGCTAGGCAACAAAATCAAAATTGAAAGTAGACTGCAGAAATCGATAATGGCAGGATAAAATGATCCATTTCCCGAAAATCATCTAATCGATATGTTTGTCTGACAACAGGTTGGATAGAGGTCTGTCTATCGTCGGACCTTCTGACGCAGATAGACGGAGCCGATCTTGTCTCGGTGTTGCTGGAGGTATCTATCGCCGCCCTGGCCGTTCCAGGCGTGCTCGAACTCTGCCTCTGTGATCTCTGCTCCCTTCTTCTTGGTGAGCCCGGTGTCTTCGAGTGTCGTCTCCAGCATGTCCATGTCGTTGACGCCTGCCAAGCAACAGTTAACAGGACCGTTAAATCATTCGCACTCACAATTAAGTATGCAAGATCATCCACCAAACTCACCAGCCAACAGAAGAATTGGCTCTTGCTTCGGATGCAACTCCATCTGGCGAACCGCCCACTTGTCGTCGAAATGCGCCCACCACGTCCCAATGGAACCGGTGGCATCCGCTATAGCGCTGGCGTCTTCAGTCCCAATACTATTGGACCTGGGCCGGTTAAAGGGGATGCGGAAGAAGCGCTGAAGTGTTGCTGGGTCACCCTTACCAGCGCCGGACTTAGCCGGAGAAGAGCAAGCGGCTGCAATCATCGTCTGGTGAGAGTTAGCTGCCGTGGAGAGTGGATCAATTGATGAATTGATTAAGGCATAGATACTAGAGAGTACTTATGTAGTAACTAACTGTAGATTTTAAATAAAACATATTTTATTGTACGATATATCAATGAATTAAAATTTGTAAACTTATTATGTAATTTATCGATTTTCAATATTTCCTATCTATATAATATTCAATATCTATGACCTAATATCTCATTGGCCAAGTCACTGTTCTCAAGCAATGAGTCATAATAATAAAAAAGGATGTGAGCCTGCGAATCAAAAGGTTTTTCATATCGGCAGTACAAAATACTAAATATACTACAGTTTAATCCATAGACATTGTATATCTATACTTTAGTTATAATGTAATGTCTATGATTTAATCATTAAGAATACAATTTCTAAACTATAAACTATTTTGTATAATTATGTACTTCGTCAGAATTATTTACATACTATATATAGCATGCAATACCGACTCAGAGTAAATTGAAACCCTTGTGCATTAACAAAGTTATTACAAATTAATAATACATTCATGCATTATTATAATTTTTATTTACCGCATGCTTACTGGGAAAATGATAAAAAATGTTTGTTAGTATTACACTAATGCAGAACGAAAATAAGAAATATATGCAACAGAAACTTGAAGTATAGTATCATGCTGTACTTAATGAATAAATATACTGATTAAAATATTTCGGACAAAAATAAATAGAAATTAGTAGAAAGAATATGATTTATAGACCTTTACAAAACTATCACCAAACATAATGAACAAATAATCAAATAGGAACAAAATTATATTCTCTAATTTCAAGAGAAAAAAATATTGCAAAATTTCTGAATTGTGTCATGTATATGAAAAGCAGAATGGATTCAATAAAGCAAATACCAATAATTGTCAATGATAGGATTAAAGTTATATTTGATTTTGTGTATAAATGTAATAATTTATTACCTGAACGCGGTTTTCTAACTTTTTGAGCTGTTTGAATGTAAAGAAACAATATATATATAATATTAATAAACCTAATTTACAATTAACAATTTACGAAATATTAAAATATTTAGAAAATAACACTCCTTACTACTGATTAATATAACAGTAGTATTGTTAAAATAATATTTAAATATGACAAACAGCTTCATGCTGATCATATAATTAGCGCAATCGAATCTTGAGAAGTTTTCATATTTCAGCAAGCCATGTGTTTATACGAGAAAAAATACTTACGATTAACTTTTTCTTCAACATCTAAATATTTCAATACCCCAGTTTCAAAATAAGAAAACAGGTTCCAATTCATCTTCCAAGTTTCATATTATTAACCTTATTTCTAATTTTTGTCTCCTCACCATTATCAAGAACAGCCTTGGGAGCTCGTGATTCGACCTCTCCAGTAGCACTCTTCTGACGATTCTTCTGCTTCCAGTCCTGGTAAACTTTGAGACGTCGATGAAACTCTTCGCGACAAGCTGCCAAAAGCTCCATGTCTGAAATTGTTATAGATGTTATCTTCTAATTAAAACGATAGAAAGGCTTTCGAATATATACTTGAATATACTTGAATATTTCGAAATATATACTTGGGTAATTTGGGAATAGCATTTATACTGACAAATTGGTCAGGTTTTGTGCTTTGCAAAATATGTTAGCAAGAGTTGTATAAATGGAATCATTAAAATATTCCTCAAGCCTTCTTAAATTACATACAATGGATTTGAATTGTGCTGAAGATACTTACGACTGGAAAAAAATCTTCTATGGAATATGGGGATTACTATCATTGAAATAATATTACCCATAGACTTACAAAAACACAAATAATTTTTAAGGTGCGCTCCTGGTAATACAAATAAAACAATGTGTATAAAACTTCATAGTTTTATATTAATTATAATGTTAAAACGTTCAAATAATCAAAGCTGACTGTTGCGACATCATAATATTACGAAGACATAATATATTAAAAGGAGTTGCTTTGGAAGCTGTAAACGTGACGATTAAGTAAATTTGGATAAAGTAGAATTATTATATTTTTGTATAGGGTAAGAATGACAGATGTGCGTTAGATCACACAGAAATAGATTCTACTTAATGCTTACCTGGGGCAGTGGAGGCTGATCAGAGTAAGATAATAAATAAACAAAAGTAATCTTAGTTGAAGGGAATTAAAAGCAGAATGTAATAGCTGATTAGAAATAAAGGCAAATAAAGAAACACTGAACATCCGTACACAGTTGAAACAAAGGATATGAATAAAGGCATTAGAACCATTAAAAAACCATATTTTTAAATAAATGTATAAGTTTGTCAAAAACAAAATAAGTAAATGAAATATTTAAATTCCCAGCAGAAAATATTAAATAAAGAATGCATATTTAGGTCAGCAGGGTTGCACAATGTTAAAAAGTCTAAACCAATAAGATTGCAAAACGCTTTATAACGCCTACCAATAGAATTTCAGAACAATAAATCAATAAATACTCACCACAGGATGTATTGATCGTATCCCTCAGCTCAGCATACTTCCACTTGCTCAGGTCATACTTCTTGTCCTGCTGTTTCACCCTTTGTGCCATGACCGCAGCCCCCCTCAGAAGCCCTCCTTGTGGGACGACAGCCGGGGCTTCTTCAACCGCGCTCGGGTCCTCGTTGGTTAGCCGCAGGGCCAACTCTCGGTCCATCCTCTCCTGTTCCAGTGCGCGGGCCTGGGCGGCATCCTTCACCGCCTCAGCTTCCAGTTGACGTTCCAGAGCTTCGGCAGCTTTCTTATCGGCTTCGGCTTTCTTTTTAGCCACCTCCACCTCTTGACGTCTGATTGGCGGAGATAAAGGGTCAAGTGATAGCGGAGTTATTGTTGCTTAGTTACATTCAGTAAACACTCGAAGGTGTATTGATTAACTCAAACTTATTTAAAATTCGAAAAGGACAGAGATTGTAAACCTTTTCTTTTGCATAAATATTTTGCTTGATTACGGCAATTTAAATTATGTTTTCAATAAATATCGAATTAGCTTTACTTACCTCCTCTCTTCAATCTCCGCCTTTTTCATTTTCTCTTCCTCCTCAGCCCTCCGTTGTCTCTCTTCCTCCTCCTTCCTCTTCTTTTCCGCCTCCATAGCCTCCTGGATCTTGCGCAGACGTTCCTGTTCTTCGCGCTGTTTCTCAGCATCCACACGTTTCTTCAGGTCCGACATGCAAGCCTCCATTGCAGTCATGAGCGCGCGCAGTTCCTGTTCTACATCTTGATAGCTGATCCGGTTTTGGCGTACGCCACGGAATTTCGTCCTTGTCGCATCGAATTTAGCTAGCACTGAGGAAACCTTTAAAACAATTTAAATAATATTGTTTATTTTATACTACTGGTACATTAAAAGTAATATAATACATAATTAACCGTTTTTAATTTAATTTATATGTTTAAAATTGTGTTCAGTCGATTAATTTTAATTAAAGGGATGAGGAACAAACTTGTTGTTGTGCAGCTGCCTTGTCCTTCTTAAGTTGATCTGTAATGGCAGTAAGTGACGGTATCTGATCTCGCATCTTCCTCAGTTTAGATAGTCCTTTAATAGCGGGTCGATACTTCTTCACACAGATCCACATCCGCATGGTCTTCTGGATGCGAACAATCTGCTGTCGTCGCCACAGTATCTTATTTTTCACTTGAAATAAAAAGAATTTGAAAATTAACAAACAAATTTATGTTTGACTTGAAGCAAAATTTTTTTTTTCAAAGCAAAACAATTATTTTATATATTAGAACATTAACGCTCACATTTGATAACCTCCCAGGCACAGTACATAGCCTTTCTCCAGCGGTATCTTAGCAACCATTTCTTCACCTTCTTCACAAGCTCGGCCAAATTTTCAGGGTCAGCTCGCAACAGCTGGTCAAACTCTGCAAACTTTCCCGGTCGGAAGAACACCTTGGTCAGACCGAACTTGAAGTCGATATCATTGAGCCCGAGAACTTTGAAGAGGAGCTGCACGGGGGGTGGTAGGTGATAGAGTCCACCTCCACTGACAACTTATTCAAACAATGAGGGAATTTTACCTTGCAGAAGAGTCGAGGATCCAGACGAGAGAGGTCAGAGGGTAGGTAGCTCTTGTACATGTTATAGAGCTCGTCAAACTTGGCTCGGCTTGGGTAGCCCTGTTGCATGAGCTCGAGAACATAGGTCATACCTGCGCACTGGAGTTGAGTGAGGATGTTAGCCCCCTCGAAGCAGTGATCCACCATCTTCACGTTGGGTTTAATGCATCTGATGAAGTTAGTGCCCTGCAAATTCACAATTCGATTGTTACAAATCATTCATTTCACGATTACCAACAATAGAAATAATAACTCGGTGGCTCACAGTAGACAGGAGTTTCTCCATCAGTTCTGAGAGTTGCTTTCTGAACTTGCTGGCCACACTATTAAAGTTGAGCTTCCCGGCGCCCGTCTTTCGCCCAACCGAGAGCTGTGACGGTGGTTCTGGCTTCAAGGGCAGAACGAGAGGGCGGGAGGGAGAGGAGGGGTTTAAACTTTAGAAATGAGAGAGTTACAAGAGTCATCTATCTACCTGGAAGAGTTGCTGAACCAGCTTAAATGAGCTGCCTTGCACAATGGCCTCCAAGGAAGCATGCAGAGCGTCGTTGTTCTTGTCTATGAACTGATCCGTGTGATAGCAGACTGCACCGGCGAAGTGACGAATCAGAAAGCCCTCGTCGTCCCGAACTTCTCGGTGCGCCTTCAACTTGGACTTGCGGGGGAACTGCGAAAAAGAACAGAAAACAACGAAAATACAAGCGAAGAGAAATTAAATCAATGAAATTTCAAAATTTAAATCAATACAATTTCTAAATTTAAATGAACAAAAATTAAACAAATAAAAATCAATAAATATACAACTGATAAAGCAACATTCGATATCGCTTGAATACAAATTAAAAACAAAGCTAAGTTAAAAATGTGATTTAGAAATAAAATACTTGATTAATTGCTAAGGAAATAACAGAAAGTACGTATTCGATATGCGATCTAACTATAATTATGTGAGCCAAATGCTGGAACTCTATGCAATTGGAGGATAGACGATGTTAAAATGGTAACTGTAAGTGAGTCCTTTGAAGGCAAACTACTCACAAGAAGCCGGAAATGTCCTTTGTTCTTGTTGTGTACTTCATTGGTGAAATGTTCACTCGATGGTTTTGGAAGTTTGCTTTCTTCATCGAGAATATCAAACACTCCAATACCACGGGTCTCAATCAGATCTGTAGATCAGACAACATATAATAATATATAAGGTTAAATAACATTTAAATAACAGCTCAATAACAGATAATAAAAGATAAAATAACAGCTCAATAATAAAAAGTATAATTACAATTTAATAAAAAAATAGCATATAACGTTTTTTTAATAAATTTCTTGTAGCCAATGTTAAGTAGAAATATAGTGTAAATAATTCTATATAGATAACTTCATAGGGACACTAAAATTGTCCAATTATCTCTCATTTCGAAAGAACGACATCTACAATAACATAATTGCTGAAGTAATTTCTCATAAAATATTCAGCAAACTGTCTCCTGCACAAAAGTTACATAATGCCCTAATGAACCCCGAAAGCTTTCTCACCAATGCAATCCTGATTGTCTACAAATTCAATCTTCCGAACACACAGCCCTTCCTTCTCATAAAGAATCTGCTCCTCTTTGAGAATCCTTTCGTTAAAGAATTGTTGGAGTTTCTCATTGCAATAGTTGATACAGAACTGTTCAAAACTGTTCCGCTGAAAGTATTCTAAAGGGAGAGAGGAGAGTTGATAATACAAATGTCCTATTTCATAACTGCTTTGATATTGTTAAATAATTTATATAAATTACTGATAATAAAAGGAGTGGTTTACCAATCATAAAAGATCATAAAATAAATAAATAGAAATCCAGATGGTTCTAATATATTCTATTGACGCAAATGTTGTTCAACTTTATAATGTTATCGATTTTATTTGTCTTATTACATTCTACCAAGTTGTTATTGATTAATTTCATTTGAATACTGCTGTTATTACATATTAAATAACTTCGGTTTCTATTCATAAGCTAAAAATAGAATTTACCGATTGGGAGGAATTAATTAATTATATATAATATTTTCACATATTTAGAACACAAAAGAAGGTCGATTTTCGTCAATATTCTTAACAAATGAAGCGATGTCACTGACTGATCACTGAATCGTGAGAAAATAAATTTAAGTGTCTGATTAATCATAGCTCACAGATGCAAATAAACACAATCACAGACAGGAAGTGACCCCAACTGCACTGTACTGTTCAAGCTGTTAATTATTTATAGAATATAGTTAAGCTGAGAAATGAGGTGAACCACTATTTTAAAAGGGAGAACAATAATTATAACCAACATATTGATTTTATTATTCGATGCCAGAGTTCATGTCAAATACTCACCAAAACCTGCAATATCCAGAACCCCAATATAACTCATAGATTGACTGAAGGGCAGAGCTTTGTTCACCCTCTCCACAACATAATCAAACAGTCTAGCATAGACCGACTTGGCAAGCGCGTCCCTGGCGTTGGTAGCTTCCTCCGGCTTCAGAGCTATCCTGATCTTGGAATCTTGAGCCCCCCCGCGGGCTGCCTGCGTCGTCCGAATGGTCAACGATTCATGAAGGCTCTCGGGAGACACTCCTAGCAAACTGGCGGCCTTGTTCAGAGCGTGTTTAGTTGAGTCGGCCACCTGACAACCACCTGGAAGGGAGATGGATTAGAACACCTCAATTCTACTGGGCAACAGAGTACAATGTCTCCAGCGAAGTTTGCAAGTTATGAAGTAGTCGTATTAACTGCTGCTGCAAACTGTGTTGGAACATTATGCTACATTTCAATATTCTAAATGAGTTTTATAGAAAATTAAAAATGATCCAACTGACGAAAATGTAAATTTATGTAAGAAGAAAATAACTACTGTGAAATAAATAATCCTCTAATTTAGAAGAAATTTAGCTCGATGCGGAATAACTTCCAGCTTTCTGTTTAAACGAAGGTCACCAATTGATGATAGCGCGAAATTAGAAAAATAGATAACTGGTAATAGTGGTGGGCAGATTAGTTTAGCTATGTATAATTTTTACAGAATTACAGATATACATAATCAAAATGGACTACTTTTAAACATTTCAGTCGCTTTAGTCTGAACTCCATTAGCAACATAGTAAACTTCATAAGTTATTTACACTTTGTGAATACAGCCAACCCCCATTCACGAAAAAGAATATTGAGAAGCTTAAATAACAAATGAAACAAATTTTACACACATGAAAAGTCGGTTTCATCTTAATTTTTAAAAAATAAATACTTAAAAATAAACAAAAAAGCTAGACACAGACGATGTGCCCCGGTACTTTTTACATAGACGCTGTGCCACGGTACTTTTTACATAGACAATGTGCCCCGGTACTTTTTACATAGACGCTGTGCCCCGGTACTTTTTACATAGACGCTGTGCCACGGTACTTTTTACATAGACGCTGTGCCACGGTACTTTTTACATAGACGATGTGCCACGGTACTTTTTACATAGACGATGTGCCACGGTACTTTTTACATAGACGCTGTGCCACGGTACTTTTTACATAAACGCTGTGCCACGGTACTTTTTACACAAACGCTGTGTGTCGCTCTATGGGAAGTGTCTTACCTTGCGTCCCCTGAGCATCCTCAAAGGAGATGTTACCAAGATGAAGAACAGCCGCTACAACAGTATAGATAGCCATCTTATCTTCTGCCGTCATCCCCATATCAGACATGGCGTTGTCGGTCCGCTCAAAGTCTCTGACGTCATCCAGCTGTACGTCACGAAGACTTCCCTTGTTGAGATACTGAAGGGGGGAAGCATTATTATAAATTTATGTACAATCAATTATTGTAAAAACATATCCTGAAATAATTACAAATAAATTAGTTTTGGCGAAATATTGAACAAATATCATCCATAATTTTTTTTAAATGTAATATTTCACTCGAAAGATAAGTTTAAGTATTTTCATCGGTATTAAATAATCGTTAACAATTAATTTAATAAGTTTCACATTTTGATATTTAAACATCAGATTTTAGTAAAAAAAATATGATTTTAAATTTACTTGGAGATTACAACAATTTAAAAATTGATGAGAAATTTGCTCAATCACTAACAGATATGATAGAAGTTTTAGAAATATTTCTTACACCCATTTCAATACAAACTTTAATTATATACTATTTGATATTAAATAGATATTTTAAAGATATCTAAAGTAATCAATAGTTTAAAACTATAAATAGCATTTTAAATCAAGAGTGAAAATAAATTTGATTTTTCGATCATAGTTTGAGGAATGTCTTTGTTTTAACAAAACATTTTAAAATATATGATTCAAGAGAATCGTGGAACAGAGAGGGAAACTTTTTCAAATTTACAAAATGAATATGAATGATATGTAATTTACATAAATTATTCAAAACTTTGAATAAAATTATTATTACAAAAAAATTACAATTTTTTAAATTTTAATATTAACTAATGAGATTAAACGGTAAATAATTCATCATTGATGCTAATAATAATCGATTCTTTCGATGAAATAACCAAATAACATTATGAATAATTTAGAACATCATTTAATCAATAAAAATTAACTTTTGGATACACATTTTGAAGCAGAAGCAGAGGTTGAATATAAATGGAGAATAAAAAACACACCAAGCGAGTGACAAAGGGTATGCGGACACGGTGATATGAGTGTTCTATTCTGTGGAGAAAGCCATATACAGACAAATCCTTGTACATAATATTATAAAGGAGACAAAAAATGATGACAATCCGGTTATGTCAAAGAGGTGAACTTTGAGAGAGGAAATGGGAAATAAAAAAACTTACGCTCCCCTGAAAATCAAATATATCGTAAAGAAGGTATTATTAATGAAATATAACTCACACAAAACATTATTGGCTATTATGATATTTACAATTAGATATTATCACTTACCGAACTACTCTTGGAGTCATTGGTTACCCTTCCTTCGGTGTTATTGGTGCAGAAGTATTGAGTATTGCCTTGGGACATATACTGAACGGTGATTGATCCAGATTGGTGAAGGTGTGACGTCACAGATGATGCACATGGGACAGGATATTATGTGGATTTGTGTTGAGCAGTACAACAGAGAGTGGTTTCAAATTGAATGATGATAGTGAGGGTGCGTGCAATGGGGGGGGGTGGTGAAGTAGGCAGTGTGAGTGAAGGTGATACAAGAATATAGACAAATAATTTTAATATATTCGCAAAATGGTGATATAAATGGCACCAAATAAAATAAAGGGTGATCAACAATATATAATCTAATTGATCAGCGCTTGTGAAAAAGCTTTATTAACTTAGTTATTCTCGTATATGAACATCACAGGACGGCATACATCACAGACCACTCATCCTGGATATATTTCATTAGAATCAATACAAAATAACAAAAAGTATCGTTCTTAGAGTAAAGTTGCATATATTGACAAGGCAAAAAAAGAACTCTAGCTTATAATTCTATTGTAGCTATTGGTTACACTAAATATTGTTATTATTTTAGAATATCCTTTGTAAAGTGGTCTGGTTAATATCCTCAGATAGAGATATAAACTATACAAAAGTTGGTCTGAAAAAAGCAAATTTCACGTCTTTTTTCACAGAGATTATATTTACGAGAGGAATACTTCATTCGAAAGGGAAAGAATCTCCCTGAATACACAAAGGAACCTTTAACGACGCAGTATTTATTTTACCTCCACACAAAAGACAATTTTTTTCAATTCAAAATATGCCAAATATTACACGCCTGAAGAATCGATTTTTGTTAAATACGGAAGTCGTGGAAGTTTATCTTTTCCCTTTCATGTTAAAGAAAGACCCTAAGAATTGTGAAATTCAAAGAATCTGTCAGAGCTGGCAACCTTATAACATCGTAAGTATCAGAAAATGCTGTTTTCAAAGTGTATTTTAGCAAACTACACAACAGAAAATTTAGCCAACATCCAATACATTAATATTATGAGTAATTTGAAAACTATATTTTATTCCAATCGATAGTTACAAGACAGCTTGTATAGAATGATTGACTAGACTAGGTAGACGTCATAGACAACAAGTCGTAATGGTGTATAAAGAGATGACTTCTACAGAGAACAGGACGCAAACACACTCTCACCTCAATTCATTATCTTTATCTCTCGCAGTCTTCCGCTAGAGACCTGAATAATTCACTCCATCTATCGCTCAGCGCAGTGCAATACTAGTGGGCCTACATGAGTAGACAAGAGAATTACTCATAACTTCGCGGTTCCACATTGCAAACTGCACACAAGACATTATTTTGAGATACACGTTGCCCTAATTTGAATACCCGAATAAAGGCAGCTTCACACACGTGCATAAAATCACAATGAGATCTTTTTGTATACATAACACTCCGGATATTTACAAATATTGTCCGGATCGTATCCATAACATTATTTGCCTTATAGTCAAACAAATAGGAAAAAACATGTCACTAAATACTGACACAAGAACACAATAAAGCGCAAGGTCTCCTTATATATTCCGCTAAATTCACCCCGCTTGATATTAAACGCACATTAAAGTCATCGGGAGACGACAGACCCAGCTGAGTGCGCATCTGAGCGGGTGCCCCAGCGCACATTCTGTAGAAGATGTGATAATTGCGCTCCTCCGACGATTGCACACAGATCCTCGACTTCTCCAGGAGATAATGTGAGATGTGACCCCCCGTAACCAGACCTCGAGTATCGAAGTGAATCTCCACGAACTTCCCGAACCGCGAGGAGTTATTGTTTCGCATAGTTTTGGCGTTACCAAAGGCCTCAAGCAAGGGGTTGGCTAGAGACAGAATATATTTAATATTAAATCAATGTAGTCACTTTGAGAATCTTATTGTCCACAAAATAGGATAAATATTTCTTTTTAAAGCGACATTTTTTTAGTCAAATCGTTGGATAATGACTGTTACCAAAAATTATTTAGTCCACAAAAAAAGTCTAACCAACCAAAAATGTAAACACAATAGAATCTTTATAATAAATACAAAGGTTATATGTAAAGATTTTTATCTGCCACACCCAAAATAATAAAGCGAATCTGAGAGAGTACTTTAGTTATTATAGAGATGGATAACAGAAGAATTCAACCTGCAGTAACTATGGAAACCACCATGGTTAGAGACGAATGCAAGACACACAGTAGGATTATTACATGATGATGCAGAATAGATCATTTTTCGCTCATATTGTAGAGTTTTTGAAATTATTGCGTGCTGGTAAAATTTACAGAATCGAAGCAAATAATTCTAAAATGCTACTTGGATAACTAGGTACCAATATGAACCAAGTTTAAGGTGGAAACAATAATTCTGTTTTGAATTGCGTACAAAAATTGCCTTTCACAAATTTAAAATTTAATTAGTTCAAATAGTGGGTCGGTCCAAGCTGGGATGAGACTTCTAAATAAGATGGAATTAAACTTTAGATTCCTGATTGACATCATCAATAAAAAAGTGTGTAGACTCACATTCAACAATCCGTTGTTCAATTGGACCTGCATGAGCTCCATAACACTCAGTGAGATACTTGAGAATGTACTTGGTGGTCTCTGTTTTGCCTGCGCCTGATTCACCACTGACGATGATTGACTGGCTGGACCGAAATGCTTTCATGTCACGGTAGGACTTGTCAGCTGATAATGTTAGCGGAGGGTGGAGAGAGAGGGTGTTAAAGGGTGGAGATAGAGGGTGTTAAAGGGTGGAGATAGAGGGTGTTAAAGGGTGGAGATAGAGGGTGTTAAATGGTGGAGATAGAGGGTGTTAAAGGGTGGAGATAGAGGGTGTTAAAGGTGGAGATAGAGGGTGTTAAAGGGTGGAGATAGAGGGTGTTAAAGGTAGAGATAGAGGGTGTTAAAGGGTGGAGATAGAGGGTGTTAAAGGTAGAGATAGAGGGTGTTAAAGGTAGAGATAGAGGGTGTTAAAGGTGGAGATAGAGGGTGTTAAAGGGTGGAGATAGAGGGTGTTAAAGGTGGAGATAGAGGGTGTTAAAGGGTGGTGATAGAGGGTGTTAAAGGGTGGAGATAGAGGGTGTTAAAGGTAGAGATAGAGGGTGTTAAAGGTAGAGATAGAGGGTGTTAAAGGTGGAGATAGAGGGTGTTAAAGGGTGGAGATAGAGGGTGTTAAAGGTGGAGATAGAGGGTGTTAAAGGGTGGTGATAGAGGGTGTTAAAGGGTGGAGATAGAGGGTGTTAATGTGGATATAGAAGTACATATTATATAGATTAGGGGCGTAGAATGTATAAAGCAGACTATTAAAATAAAATTACATTTTTATTTACGAGACATGTTTCGTCCTGATAATTGAATAATATTTTAAATACTAAATTATCTTAATATTATTTCTCCGAATAATTAATTTATCTTATAAATAGGTCCAAAAACAAGAATGAAGCAGATCCTTTTTATTTGTGATCTAAATTTGATAATTATACTAAACTAAAAACAAGGATATAAATAACATAAACCACTCAAATAACTAGAGTTCTATTATAGATACTGGCGCAAATATGCTAACAATAAAATTTTGTTTAATCAGCCATCCATGGTTTAGTGATAAACAATAGCTTTGCAATATAGTCCACTGCATCAGAAGCTAATTTAACTTGAACTAGTTCCATATAAAGCTATTTGAATAGGGTCAAATGAGGCCCAATTCAGGCTTCATTAATGACTCGGATGATGAATAAGGTAAGCCATCATATGTTATGACTATATAAAGAAAATGTTTAAACAGTCAGCTATTCAGAAATCTTGAAATTAATGCAATAAAGAAATTCCATACACAAATAAGTATATAAGTTTCCCTTTATGTAGAACAAATTATACAGATCATACATTTTGATTTATAAAATAAATAATGGCACACACAGCCATTTGGTACATTTTAATTAATGGATTATTCTAGATTAGTAGTTGATATATTTCAACCATCGGTTAATCGAATATTTGTCAAAATTTCTCAGAAAGTGGATTTCTTTTGTTTCAGATTTACAGTCGTTTACTATGTTCAATATCTATGGAAGAATAAAAATCGTTTTTCATCACAGCTGTGGAAAGAAGGTGAATAGAGAGAATGGAGAATGAAGCTAAGTGTTATCTTACCGATTGCAAATACGTGAGGTGGAAGAACACCTAGCGACTTCCCTTGATAACTTTTTATGGTGGCTTTCGAGTAGACATCTGGCATCTCGAAGTAGGGATTAATTGCAATTAGAATATTGGCTACATAAGTCTGAAATATCAAGGATATAGAAAGAAATTGTCAGTTTTATACTAGAAATATATATAGAGGATATCACAGAGATATAACAATACTATACATTATATAGAGAGGAAATCCTAGAGATATAACAATA
>JAUZNC010036803.1:0-18837 GCA_034780395.1 Vannuccia rotundouncinata | reverse complement strand
ATAAGATATTTATGAATTAGAAGAGAGAATATTAATTTCGTACAAATTTTCTGTAAACAATAGTCGTACTACTTCTATCAAATTAAGTAGTATGGATAAATAATCAAAAATTTTGATAAAATTTATATAATTAAACCTTTTTTCTTAGTTTCTGAATTCGGTTGACAATTTCTCTGGCCAATCCCTCTGTTAATTGGTCCTCATCCAGAGCCACATCCAGCAGCACCAAGAGTCCGCCGCCATCAGAGTAAGCCTCGTATTGCTTCTGCGTGCTTTGAACGCCAGCACGTGTAGCTTCATCGTTCTTGTCACCACCAGCTGGTTTCTTCTTCTGCTTCTTGCCAACCGAAGGGGGCATAGGCTCAGAGGATTTTCCAGCCGAGTAGACGACTTTAAGGTCATCCCCGGTCAATTCGTGGCCACAAACTGTAATACTGCTTGTCTGAAAAGTTAAAAAAAACTTTATTATATGCTAAATGCTTGTGAATTAAGTTTGAGTTAAGTTCTACCTCAAGATACTTCTCCAACAGTGCGCTGTCAATGTTCTTCAGTTCAATGATGACTTTCTTGTAGTCCTCCTTTAAACGCGTTCCCAGTATTCCGTGGTTGGGTAAAGCCGACAATTGAACCCCGTATGCCGCCTTGTCGGAAGTTATGGTCACAGTGTGCACGTTTAATTCCTTTAAAAGATAATTTTAAAGTGGTTACAACTGGAACAATTTTTTTAACATTAATAATGTTAAATACTACTTACGTATTCCACATATAATATATATTACAGGGTTGCCACATTAAGCGAAAATAAATAACATTTTTAATTTAACATATTCAAGTATGGAATTATTCGCTAATCCACAGATTATAATATAGAACTACATATTAATGAATTTATTGAACGAAATGATTGTTAAGCGTACATTCTATCGACCTCCGAAATGCAAACTCTCGTATTCAACACATTTTAAATGTTGGCAAATAAAGTTTAAAGCTGGGACATGATACAACATGCTGAATACGATGGTTTGACATTTTGAATGTGCATCTCAAGACTAAATCACCCTTTATATAGAATAGAATAGTTCGTTGGATTAAAATCACATAGAATGATTTGATGGTACATAGAACAACAAGATAAAAATTATGAATATTATAGAAATAGTAGAAATAATCATGCGGTGCATTAAACTTAGAATAAAAAAGTCATGGTTACAAATCTTAGCTGAGAACCAAGGTAAGAGGCACCATCTGCGGAACCTTTCGGTTTTGCATTTGAGATGGAATTTGCGACGTCTTCTAAGGTCCACCTCTGTGTTTCCACTGCGGAATTTTTTCAGTATTTTGACTCATTTTTTAAATAATTCGGGATACAATATAGTTTGCATTTCGGACGTCGATATCTAATTCTATGTAATGCAATATTGTGCGCAAAACTATCCAATGTTTTAGCTCATGTTTCATCCTTTCTCCTCTGGACATCAGAACTTCCTTGAAGCTAAATGTTACAAGACTCTTTCGACAATTGAAAAGATTTTTATGTGTGTTGAAATGATTTCTACTATCTGGTCTTCATCAAGTTTCTCTTTTCTGCATTATTTAATTCTTTATTCTCGGACTCCAAGGACCCTAATATCGTCTACTTACAGATGCTGCAATTTCTGCTAATGCCTTCTTCTGCATTTGAAACCCCTCCCAAAGTCTTCAGCAACTTCTAGATTTTCTGCCGGTACATAACAAGTTCTATGCAGATTATTATTTATTATCAGAAACAAATATTCAGATGCTTGCTTGACCATGGGAGAAAATTAAGTGACAAGAAAAGGTAGCATTTGATCATCAGTTTGAAATTTTGTTCGTTATCTCACAACCACGGTAGTCAGTATCACAAATCAGCAATAAAAAAATGTTCCAAATAATTAAAAGATCACTATCAAGCATATTCGAGTTCTAAAATTAAAAAACGCCAACCTCCTGAATATAATCCTTCATCATTCTCAACTGCGCCAAGACCGACTCCTCCCGATGAACGAGAACCGCTTCCTTGAGAGGATATTTGAGCGGCACAGTCTTCCTGTCTCGAATGACCCGGCCGAACTCAATGGCAGACTGCATGTGAGTCATCGAAGACTCCACCGCTCCGTCAATCAGGTCTGACTCGGCCTGGGGCAGTGAGTGGTAGTGGATACTCTCCTCCTCAATTGGAATTGGATCTCCTGTCAACGAAGACAAGAAAGGAATTCAAGTTTAAGTTTTTCCGTAAAATCGATTTCAATCAATAATATATTCCTCTTAAAAGCAATCTGAAGACTCACTGAGAAATTTCATCACTTTCCTGTGTAGCAGAAACATGAATATGTGTTATGATTTAGGCAGTATATTTAAATACAACATCAAAGAAACAATTTATAGTTATTAAACGTTAATTTTTGAAAGGCTGAATACAAATATGAAAATTTGGAAAATTAAATGATTCCATATTATACTTGTTGACCATCAAACTGATAATAAAGGACATTATAATTTCAAGACTCATACGAACCCTGCTAATAACATTAATAATCTCAATAACAATGTTTATGCGACTAAAATTATAGTATTTAGTGAATGTAAAACAACAGGGTATGAGAGTAAATATTTTCTGGTAGCTCTGTATTTCCTATTGAAGGTTTTACACGTATCTACAGTATTTAGAACCGCTCCTAACAAAGCTTTTATTGCACTGGTTTCACTAGCACCCTGTTGATATTAAACTGGATGGTTCGAAAAAGGTATGTCTACTAAGAAGAATCAGCTGTGGAATTTAATACATTATTGTGTTAACGAAAAACGGTGATTATTTGTTTAAAATAAAACTGACATATTGTAAATAGGGAATAAATAAATATCATATAGAACGAATAAATATCATAAATAGCAAATAAGCCAAAACTATTTACTAATTAAAAACGAGGTCATATATTGTGACGTCATACTGGAAATTCTATTTACGACTGGATTATATTCAACTGGATTAAAGAATTCGAGATTTCTAGTGACAAACCAACGGAACAATGTCGAACTTGACAGTTTATTAAGAGCGCGAATAACAAGTTTAATTTTTTTATTATTAAAGTTTGAATCCTGCTTCATAGTCTTGCAAAATTCAAAATTTGTCAAGGCTTTTCTAGAGTTTTGAATTTTAAATTCAAGACTACGTATGAACCTTATGAATCCAATAAATCGATATTAAAATCCTGATTATTTATCAATAATATCGATTTTAACCCCGTGTTGACACCGTATTAAGTGTGGATATCTACCTTCGGCCTTGTCTGTCAGTAATCGTGACCGGACTCCTTGATAAACCAGCTCGGTGAAGAATGGAACAAAGGGGGCCATCAGACGAGTCAGCTGCCACAAGGAGAAAAAGAGAGAGCGAAGTGCCGCCAGACAATCTGCTCCGCTAACCTTTCCCTGATGGAGAGAGACGACAGTCAAATGGAAAAAGGAACTATCACTATCTGAGAAGTATTTGGCTTACTCTGAGACGTTTCCGGTTCATTCTGACGTACCAGTTGGTCAGATTGTCCACATATTTGATCAGTTTGGGGAGCACAGAGTACAAATGGTAGGCTGAATACAACAATATTTAAATTAAATTTATATAAAAATCAATATTTCAATTTTTAAATACTTTACAAACCAAATGAGAAATAATTCAAACTTTTCGATAACTAGTCAATTAATCGATAAACTTACCTTTCATCTCTTCCCGTACAAATGTTATCAAACTCTGTGTATAGGAAAGAATCCATCGATCCATAACATTTTTCGACAATGGCAGTTCAAGTTCGTTGACTGGGAAGGCCAGGGGTGCACTGCCCACTTCCGATTCCTCATTGTCATAGCGTCGAATAGTGCTCAACAGGAAACGGGTGGCGTTGTACCAAGGGAGGAAGAAATCCTTGATGACGTCATGGACACCCTCCTCTTGGAATCGAAGCGACTCGGCTTTCACAACCGGTGAATTAATTAGGTATAATCTACAAAATAATCAATATTGGTTAAAAAGAGAATCACACAAGATATGTTACTTATTAATCGCCAACTAGTATAGATATAAAATAACATAAAAACTGACAAACCTTAAAGCATCAGCACCAAATTTATCGAGAACAATTTGCGGATCGGGATAATTCTTCTTGCGTTTGCTCATTTTTTGGCCATCTCTATACAAGAACAAAGAACAGTGTTAATTCGAAATAAAGAATCCCCCAAACTAAATCTACTCACGCAGCTAAAACAGTCCCATTGACAATTAGATTCTTAAAGGGCGGTTTGTCAAAAAGCGCCGTCGAAATGACCATCAAGGTGTAGAACCAGCCACGAGTCTGGTCTATCCCCTCAGCTATGAAGTCGGCCGGGAACCCCCGACTAAATGTCTTCTCCCTCTCGAAAGGGTAGTGGACCTGAGCGTAGGGCATGGAGCCGCTTTCAAACCAGCAGTCAAACACTTCAGGAACTCGACGTAGAGGCGACTTGCCAGCACGTGCCGAGGGGATTGTGATGTGGTCCACACTGAAAATTAAGAGAATTCAGGCAACTCAATGGGAGGGTCAAGTGGTTAAGACGCCGGATTGCCAAGCCGTGGATGTCTTGTCGGATCAGGTTCGAGTCCACCCTCGGACAATCATTCTTTAACGGTTTCCTTTAGTATGTTCCATGTGGTTAAAGAATACAATTCAAAATAATAAAAATGATGCATTGCTCTTACTTCTCGCGATGCAGGTCTGTCACCTTCACACCAGAGAGTCTGTACAACTCTTCCACAGATCCTATGCAAATGACTTCTTCCATATCTTCGCTCACCCATAGAGGGAGAGGTGTTCCCCAGAAACGATTCCTTGACACTGCCCAATCACGAGCACCCTGAAGCCAGTTGTGGAACCTCTTTTCTTTGACGAACTCTGGCACCCTAACCGCAGAAAGAACATGACTGATGTAAAGTTAAGACGAGGAAATATGATATCGACTACTAACGCACCAGTAGGTCTTGGCATTGTTTTCTAGCAACTTGTCAACAATGTTCTCCACTCGAATGAACCAAGTTGGCACCGCCTTGTAGATTAAGGGGGTGTCCGATCTAAACATGGGATTAAAATATGATTAAGAGACAGTAGATTCAAAAACAGTGGTTTATAATTTCTCACCTCCAGCAGAATGGATAACTATGCTTGAATGTCGAACTGTTAACGAGTCTAGATTCGTTCTTCAAATGTTTGATAATATGTTTGTCAGCTTCCTAAATAATAACATTAAATAATTATATTAAATTGACTATTATTACTAATCTTATTTTATTGAATTAGTCATTCATTTACTACTTTCAATCTACAAGTAGTATGAGCATTAAAACGACTAATAAAACAGCAGAGATATGCATACTTTGACATGAAGACCAGCAAAATGTGAGACAACTGGTGTAAACTTTCCAGTAGCATCGACAGGGCAGACCATATCCATGTCCTTAGAGATCACTCCGTTGGTGAGACAAACTCTATAATCGTCCTGGAATGGAAAATACATCAATTCAGTATTTGTATAATACACTATATAAATCTATAGTTGATGTAAACATTAATTGGAATACCTAGAATATAGATAATCTAAAGATTTTTAAAATTTCTAAACAATCTTAAATATTTTAAATTCAAATAATCATTGATAAGTTTATTCGAAACAATTTTATAATCCTTTTTCTTATAATCGATTATCTACCTCTCCAAAATAAGGTGACTGGTGGACAACTCCTGTTCCATTTTCCGAAGTCACATAACCGTCACAGAGGATTTTGAAGGCTCCACGCTTCTTTTTCAACTGAAATTTATAAGATTTGCTCAAACATTGGTTTATAGAATTTCTTATACAATAAATAAATATACATTTGAAATTTCCCCTTCAAATACCACCTAAACATATATTTGTGAAAGATTTAAGATGGTTATTTCAAACTTTAAATTATTATTATAAAATATAATTATTAATCAAAGATAATATATTATTTAATCGAAGTATATTATTACATAAACTATCAGAAATTTAACTTACTACACGAAAAATTATAATTGTCACATATACCGTTTCATAATATCACATCATTAAAAATTATGAAACATTAAACTATTTAACTATTCAAATTCATACGTTCAAACATTCAAAACAATATATTCAAATCATTTATATCAAGCAAATACTCATTATAGATGTAACATTTGTAATAAATTTTAAATATCTATGACGTATATATTGATTAGATTTAATTTCTACATAATTCAAACTGTAAAATTTAAAATCTAACAATTCGATTTGAATAACTTGCGATAGAGTATAGAATCTCTATAAATAGAAGAAAACTATCTTAATAAGATTCAAATAAATTGTTTAATATATTCAAAAACAACAAATTATGGAATCTATCATACGTACATCTTCAAAATATGGGAAGATTGGTTTGTAAGATTTCCCCTCCAAATCTTTTCCTTTCATTCTGGAAAAAGCAACAAAACAGAATGAAGACATCTGCGCAATCTACACCAAACCGCTAATAGTATAAAAGGCAATAAATTACTGCTACACCAACTATAACTCACTCTTGCATGATAACATAGTCCTCTTCTTTCTTGAAGAGAGCTATAATCCGAGACTTCATGAGGATGTACATTTTACCAGACGCGTTGTCTAGAAAGCGCGGAAAAAACATTGATTATTTGATAGTGTTTCGAATTATTTGTTTATTATGCTTTACAACAAAAAAAAGGTTAAATAGTGGACAAGAAGAAGAACAGCTTCGATCGATACCTTTGACCTTGACGTAGTCCATCTGTGGGTTAACACAAAGCGCCAAATTGCTCGGCAAGGTCCATGGAGTGGTCGTCCAGGCGACCATCATTACCGAAGGATCCTCGTCCAGAGGGAAATTGATGACAACTGTAACGAGCATGACAAGACCACATCAACCAGCCAGAAACCATTTACAGTGTTCCCACTCTCCACAAGGAAAGGGGGGCTATTTCAACTACTATCTCGCTACCTATAAACACTATTTAAAGTCAAAAGTGGGATGATGTAATTGCTTTGCGGATAGCTAAACTGCAACACGAGGCTTACATTCTCCTCTTTCAATAGCTTCATCTATCCCTTCATAAAATTTGGACCATCACGATTTACGGAGACCCTGTTTTAAACTGGATTTCGAGAAAGAACTCACTAGACATAATTTGAATGCTGAATTTTTGTCTGACGATTTACTTTTTAATAAATAGCTGTTGGAAATTCAACCATAGTGTAGAATTTTAAGTGTAGTTTTTTAAAACCTGATTCACTGTTCGTCGCATTTAGACATCCTGCATTATAATATATTGCTCTCTATATTTATTCTTGTGAATTACATTACATTTTAAGAGAGAGAAAGAGCTTCAGACGAAGAACAAATACTATAAGAGAACAGTGACACTGAATGACTTTGGTTACAAAATGAGTAGAATGAAAAAAAGAGCTGCGACCCAATGACGCCGCGTTTGTGCGCAGGTTAACACCTAAAATAGGTAAAATCAATACTGAAATGCAGAGTGCTCACCTGAAGGGTCGACAACATCCTGATAGTTCTGACCAGCCTCAAAGTTGGAGAGAGGGGTGCTACACGCGGTGGAGAAGGGCATCACCTTGACCCCCCGGTAGACCATACCTTTGCTGAAGAGCTGTTTGAAAACCCACCAAACCGACTCCATGAAATCGGGGTTCATCGTCTTGTAGTCGTTCTTAAAGTCGATCCAGCGGCCCATCCGATCGACGATATCCTACCGACAAAGAGACGGAAGAAGCAATAATAAATATATCGATTTTTATAATTTTGAAATTTGAACTCTTAAATATCATTAAAATCAATTATTTGAAAGCAAGGAATAAAGAATTACCTCCCACGCCGAACTATATCGCATCACAATAGATCGGCATTTATCATTGTAGGCTTTGATGCCCATCTTCTCGACATCCGCTGGGCCAGTTATGCCGAGCTCCTTGTCAATTTCATACTCCTGCAATGTTAAAACAAATACATCCAGTCGGTATTATCTTTACGATGAAAAGCTGGGACAACTCACAATTGGCAAACCATGACAATCCCAGCCGAAACGTCTCTCCACATAGTAACCGTCCTGATGCGCGTATCGGGTAACTATATCCTTTATTGTCCCGGCTAGCAGATGTCCGTAATGCGGCATCCCAGTAGCGAATGGAGGACCGTCATAAAAGGTGTATCTGTGAAACAGAAGAAATTAGATATATGACAGAGTAATTTTATACATTTAAACATAACAAATAATAAAAGCGGAATAGACAGCCATAAGCTCACTTGACTTTGTTAACATTTTGCTTTTGTGATGTTTCAAAGGCCTTTATTTTCTTCCAGAATGCTAGGGTCTTCTTCTCTTCTTGGGGAAAGTTGATCGAAGCTGGTAGGTCAGACATGATCTGAAGCGTAAAGGAGTAAAGTAGATAACAGTGAAAATCTCCTGATATGCAACAATTAGTGTGTAAACAAAATAATAAAAATGAGTATTAATTAAATAACTTTGTGGTTGACAAAATGGAATTTTAATAATATTATTTATTGATAACACGAGCATTGTAATGGGGTGGTAGACCAGTTTAGTTATATCTCTAAGTTTAAAACGTGTGTTTTTATGAGCATTATACTATGTGTGCAATATGTTTTAGGGGTTCTATTTAAACATGCATGTAATAAGCAGATAAGTCCACTGTGAAGTTTCTAGAACTCGAATCAAACACAGAAATTTTCATATTAATAATAAACTTATAATATGAAAACGACAGTAATGGGGGTGTGTAGACTCATAAGTCCATTTAATTGGGGTGCGAAGTATCTTTAGGACCCCTAGCTTCTGATATTATTAGCATGTTTAGATGTTAGAATAGTATTGTTATTAACAAATGAATATAAAATGTTATGCACTATTACAAACAATTTTGCTAGCAATAAAATTGTAAATGACAGAATGTTTGCTATATAAACTCAAGTGCCCTTTTGGAGGCTACCCCCCCCCCCACCCTTGAATTGCTCTGATGTGTCAGTCTGCTATTGTTTTTTGTATACTTTTTGATTATGTTATGTTTTTTAGCATGCATGGTTGAAAATTTTGTTGGAATATATTAGCTCTTTATTTAACAATTATTTATTACAGCTTCATCTAAGCACACAAAATCTAACTAGGATTGTGCAAATGCACTGATGAGGGTTATACTTATATATTAATTGATTAGTAGCCAAAAGGTTTCAATTAATCCAACAATTGAGTCTACTGCTACAGAGAAAATCAAATTTGTAAAAGTCAGGAGCATGTACCAGGATCAGAACTTGCTACCTTCAGGTTTGATTGCTGGAGTTTTATCTACTAGGCCACTGTACTTTTTCAAACTTTAACTGTAAGATTGCATTCTAATACTGTTGAGAATATAGCCAGGTTACACACATTTTATATATGGAAGGAAGGCTTCTAAAAATATTTATTTAGGTTTTCTGGTTTCCAATGTTTTTTTTCTATTGCGACTGCACACCTAATCTATTAGCCATTTTATATATATATAATTACACTCTGCATGCCCAAGATTTTGGAAATAATTGCCACTGAAAAAAATCTTTTCACTCATTATATAATAACCAGGGCGATATTGTATAAAACTAATGATTCTTTGCATTTTTAAATTCTGATTAGTAACAGATAAATGTTGTATAAAACCGATCACAGTAATGATTAATAGCAGACAACTGGCTGACTCATTTTGAAAGGATGATGCTATGCCAACTTCTAATGCCCACACATTCACTTGACAAACTCTAAAGAAAAGGCCCACTCTTTTCATTGTTAACTTTACCATTGACATACCAAGAACAAACAATTAACACTAATTTATTGAGTCACCTAAATCTCATATAACTTATATTTCTTATAAAAAATGTCTATAGTAGGGATGATCCACCACTTGTAACAACTTGTCACATTTTGACACATTCAATTTGTCATTCATAATATCTATACCTACTTTCAGAATTACCAACAATATTACAATAGTTTAAGGAAGTTTTTTAAGACTCAAATTATAGTCATACAGATTAACAGAAATCAAATCAATATGAGTGATTGTGGCTACACAGTATAGTAAGCATAGCCTATAAATAATGTATTGTTTTGATTTTAAAGCTAAGAATCAGTATAATATTAATAATTCCAGGACATTCCTGACACAATAAAAAGCCTGGTTAATTCTAGTCAGCACAATATGGTTCCATTGATGCTTAAATTCATATCAAAATGGCTCTGATCCTAACCTTTTCCTGATGGGCCAATCAACGTTTGATTGAAAAATGGAAGTTTACTCCTTCAGCAGGGCATATAAAACATTGATCACATCTTTAAGAGTAGAGTGCATTTATAAAAATAGATCTAACTGAAATATATTTTAAATAATTTAACTATGCTGCTGGATTTATGTCAAATGTCACTTGTTTTAGTTTTGATACTGCTGGGCAATGGACACTAAAATGGGGTTTGAAATTCTATTGGTCAGGACAGACAAAGAGATGAATTTTAGAATATTTTGATTGGCTAATTAGAACTTGGTTTATTCGCCATTTCTGTTTATTATATGTTTTGTTCTTGATTATCCTACTTTTATATCACAATCCTATAATTACACATATTATAATTATAGGTTATAATTTAGTCATAAATGTATTGTTATCCTTTTTATTATTATGATTTGTACCTATAATTGTACCTTGATTTAGTTATTGTGTAATAATTATAGTTATATAGTCAAATTGTACATTGTCAAATTTTATACATGACTACACTATAAACTATTTTTTTCAATTTTCTTTGGTCTTCTTTAAAATCATTGTCATTTCTTTCTTCTCTTTCACTTTATTCTTCAATCAATGTTATATCTGCTGAACAGTGGCTTTTTAGTATACAGTAATTTGTAAAGATAGTGCATGCATTTGGCACAATCTGGTGCATGCATCTGTTTATGATATAAAATCTGCACATTAATTCTAAATGGAATTGCATAATGAAAATTGATATACAATAAAAGTGCTGTTGGATTATATTGTGAATATATTGCTACCAGACCTAACTTTATCAGGCCCCAATTTGTGCACTTAAGAGGTTATGATTGTGCATAATAAACAGAATTTCCTGGTTTTTATATATGATTCAAGCTGTTATATATTCTTAAAAGGGTTAGATATTATATAAGAGTGCATATTTATATTCACTTTATATAGGGAACCTTCTCATATTTCTTTTATAAATAAATAAACATAAATCAGCAAAAATATGATGTAATAATGATAGCATTTATGATTATTTATACAGCATTCACACTAAAACCAGAGGAAATTTCATTGTCTTATAACTAAATCGGTTTAGAACATTATTTGCCAAAAAATAAATATTTAGATCTGATACTATAGTTTTATTATATTATCATGTTATATCCTTCACTCCAAATTTATTATTGTTGATAAAATTGAATTCATATTAAATATAGAAAACAACAAGATTATACCAATTAATGTAAATAGTAAATGTAATATAATCACATGAATTCATATAATAATTGGAGTTTATTTTTATCCTAAACTTTATATTATTTCAATTATAAGTTTCACAAATAATAATAATTTTATTGTAATTTTTACTAAGTATTATGCACATATACTTAGTAACTATAATGTTCACCTATAAATATTATAGTTAGGTCCTTATACTGATTTTGATAATATCCTATGAATTACATAAAATAAATAATCTCACATAAACATGTAAAATATTCACTTATGTACAAGTTGGTCAAATAAGAGGTCAAAGGAGTATAGATATAAAAATATGTGTAGGAGGCTAATTGAATATGTCAAACCATGATTTATCCAATAAGAACACTATAAAAATAATAAATAACATTTTGGATTTTATATAGCCATCTCGTGAGTTAACTTTTCTGCCAAGTTATACCATCATTAGAGGTTAAGCAAATGATCCAACCAGGGATGGTCCACCATTTTTTAATAAAAATAACATTGAATTTTTTAATATAACACTACTTAAATATTGTTTTTGTCAAACTCATTGTCAAATTAAAATCATAGAATTAAGATTTTATTAAAGATTTAAATTAATGATATTATCAAATCATCCCTCCTTTTAATTATGTGGCATATATCCATTTTTAAAGATTTGTCTTAGTGAGGATAAGAACTTTCTTGTGTAAAAATTTTAATGCTTTAACCCCATTATTAAGAAGGATAGCTTCTTTGATACACCCATAACAAACAGTTATATTTTGAATAAGTGGCACATTTCAAGATAGGCCCATTATTTAAAAACATGAAGAAAAAATGTGCTCTTATATATCAGCTTCTTTCATGTTCTTCAAAGAGTTTGTCCACAGTTACATTAATACATTTTAGTTCTTCAGAACACTGTTGAGGACATTGGCTTAAGTTATACTATCCAATGAGTAGGGCATAACATGTTTAATTCAGATGTTCCAGGTGATATTTTTTATGGAGCTTATCAAAGATTGCATTCCTTCTTGGTGATTTATTCATTAACTTCATTATCTTTTTCATTGATTGCAGTGTGTTATTAAGCTCTGCTATGTTACATATGATATCTAAACAGTCCAAGCTGTATATCCATTACCTGCTTGGTAACACCAGTCATGTGGACTTTATTGCCAAAGATCTATCATAAAACTTTAAATTTATTGAATGATAAATTTAAATGCTGGAAGTCTTTTTTGATAACTTGGAAAGGAGCACAAGACTATTTTGCCTCAGTTGACTACAGAAAATCTTTATGGACTTTCAAATCTTCAGAGACCCATTGAATTTACAAAATGACCTGCTCTACATTAGACACACCACAAAGCTCATTTATAATCTCTCAAAATGTCTAAGCTTATTCATATCAAAATTTAATATTGTATATATGGATTCCAGTTCCATTGCCAATATTGGACAAATATCAAAATTTCCTAATTAAACCTATTCTCATAGTAAAAATTTCATTATAATACCAGATTGTAAATTCTATAATGCATGCATGATGTCACTGCTACAGTTTAGTCATTGAAATTATTGTCCCATTTTTTTTTTACATATTATCAATAATAGAGTATTATTAGACAAAACAAAGCCTTTGGAATATTAATTATATATATAATGAATTAAGCTTATTAATAGATGTAACACGTTCTTGACGTAAATTAATCAGAAATGATGATATATATAAAACATAATTGATATATTTAATTATATATTTAAAAATTCAATAAAATTTCAATATATCTGACGTAAGCTTCATGCAAAAATAATAGTAAATTACGCGCTGTTTGTTTTATTTTATTAAATTATTAGTTTAAATACCAATCATAGATATTATAAATCTATACTTTAACGTTCGTTGTACGTCGTACGTTATACGCATTGACAAAAATATATAATGTATATGGTTATACGTTGTAGTTTTAATGTAATGTCTATGTTACCATTATCCATATTATGTATTTTAAATTTTATGAAAATAATCTCTGTATTATAATATTTTTATAAATTTATTTTTGGAATAATTTTATCAAAAATTATTAAATCGGTGGTGGCAACTACTTAAGAGTTTAAAAACTTTTAATAAGTTTTAATATTTAAAATGTAATTGTTTATTTTAAATTTTCTAATTTATATATTAGGAATATATAATTATATTTACCTAGGCTAAATAAAAATTGTTGTCAAATTTAGTTATTTATTTAACAACGAAGAAACCATGTTTCTAAGAAAGATCATATAATGAACTTGACAATATAAAATAAGCATGTGAATTAGAAGAAATAATATATACTAGAAAATGTAACAGGCATCTATATTAAGTATGTCTATTGATATGCATGGAGTAAATGAGGTCAATCATTATGTCAAAGTCATAATGAACTATACGCGTCATCAACACATAGTTCTTTCCTTTCAAAATCTGATTTGATAGCGTCAAGGTGACGATTATACAATCTCCTAATGATAAAAATTCCTGTTGAGCTCTTGTATAACGCCAACGACCAAAAAATGTAGTTATATATATGATCAACTATATGATGGTCGGGGACTCGGAAAGGGACACTGCCATTCCATGCAAACATCTGTCATAGTTTTCCAGGTATTTTGAGGAATATTCGTCCGGCTAAATGAAACGGTGATTCAGAGGGATAAGTTTCCCGCTTAAAGAACTTGTTGAGGGGTGACAGGTCAACTGTCCTGTGTGTTTGCGAGTTACTGGTATAATGCGATAGCACCAGGTGACAGGTTCACAATTGACAGGAGACAGGTTTCCTTTCAATAACTAAAAGAGCTTCATCTCTAAGAAGAACTTCGTAGACTCGTTTTTGCCAATAGAGTGGAATATCAGCAGGTGTATAATATGCCTCTGGTCTAGCTGCTGGGGCTATGTGGATCTCAACAGGTGGTCCTTTCATGCATTGGTATAGCACCCCGCGATGTGGGCATGTGTTAAATGTTGAGCTAATATATTTCTCAACTAACCAAATTTTCATTCCCTTTTTAGCTTTTAGGAGAGCAGAAGGACGAATGGGAGTGACCGTGCGCTGTGGGCAGGATCAAGATGTACTATCTAAAGCATGGCAGCCATTATTGACATCGCGAATGATATTGATGGAGTCATTGTTTTCAGTATGAGGGGGTAAATTTTGAATAAATTGGGAAAAAGATTATCTTTACGGTAGTGTATAAAACTTTATTTGATAATAGAATAATTTTAAACTTGTCATTATAAAAATTGCACCATGTAAATATAATGATCACTTATTTTTGATATATATAATACAAGAATATAGATTATTAGCAAAATGGAGAGGTTCAATAAACTTGAAAAACATTAAATTATTATAAATAACTTTAATCACTAACAGAAGTCAAAGCATTACTTTCATTCTCTTATATAGGTTGAAATTATTGGAGGCAAATGATTGCCTTAAGTTATAGTATATTCTTTCCCCAACAACAATTAAAAACTGTTCATTTGTAGAATTTATAGATATTTTCAATTATTGAAATTCCATTTTGAGCTTTGTGGGATATCGATTCAGTTCCTATACTGACGATACAAAGGGTACTTAAGCTACGTCTGATTCCTTAGCCATTGAACTTGTACAGCAAAAAATTGCGTATTTGTGCAAAGAGTTCAACTTGTTCAGGACCAATATTTTATATTATCTAATGTTGATGTTATACTTTAAAATTTATTGTAATTAACATACATTAGATTAATATCAATTAACTAACAATCACTCTTTATAAATGCATTTGTTATACCTATACAATTATATTTAATTAATCTAAAATTAAAAATGAAAAATTAATTGGAATTCTTAATTATAAATATTTCTTAATAAGTTATAAATTCGAATGTTTTGGTACGAAGTTAAGAATAATAGCTAAGAAAGAGTTCATTTAGTTGTTGAAAGGCAGTTAGTTGATAATAATTGATCAAGGCTGAATTTATAAGGTGGATTCTTAATATTAAATTCTGACAAAGATTTTTACAAACTTGACTCAAATTTAGCGGAAATAATAGAATTATCCGACGAGCAATTGCAACTCTCTTTTGATACTGCGATTGCGACGTTATAAACATTTGAAATGGAATATATTTTTCACATTAACACCAGCTGCAGAGGCCCGCAGAATCGAGTCAGGATCAAATTGACTCAGACTTCGAAAACATCCTCTGTGACTGTTCATAATAATTATGATCCATAATTTTTTTGTGGTGATATGTTTACAGCGGAATGGTTAATTAAAATATTTCTTTATTTTTAATGTAATTTCCAAAAAAAAATCTATCACTGTTCATTCAAATGTCTTTTCTTCTATTTACAAATTATAAATTATTACGCAGATTAGATTTAATATTTATACAAAACCATTGAAACTTTTCCTTAAAGATTTTTAACGAAAGCAAATAATACTTATTTTTTTACAAACTATTCATTATATATAACTTCTCAAATAGAATATTAATGTCATTAAACTTGACTGTTTGTCTTTATATAAATCGACCTTATAGAACATATTGAAGTGGGGTGATCATTGTAAATATTGAAGTTTATTTCTACATGACGCTCATATGTAACTCTTTTAATGATTGAAACTACATTAATTTTGTAACAATTAGAAGCAAATACGATTATTTTTGAGTCGATTTTGAGTCAAATACATCTTTATTATAAAAATATAATTTTATTTAATGTAGTTGAAGAGGGGAATTTTTATTACAGTGTTTTTATATTGATTTTTGAGTATGTGTGTGTTTATTGTATTTTAAATACTTGGAAATTTTTGTTATAGGCAAGCATCTCTGATGTATTTCGCATTTAATATTCAAATAATTTTTACTCACTGAAATTTAAAAAAAAACAAAATATAAGTCATCTACATTTTTAACGTAATATAGATTATAAAAAAATATCAATACATTTATTAAAACTTCCTTTATATACTATAAAATAGATATTCTGTTTCAAAATAGTAGGCAGGCTATATTCAAAATATGAAAGAAGTATATATTAAAGTAAATTAGTAAAATATGTTAAAAATCTTCCGTGTGAATTTTAAAAGTTATTTTGCTGACTGAACCTTCCTTTCTTCGGAATCGGAGACGGAGGCTGGTTTAGATTTCGTGGACCGGTTATCCCTGAGATCTTTTCTCGACACATATCCTCGATAGCTAGACTGGATTACCGTCGCAGCGGCGTTTATTTCATCGTTCTGAAATACATTTAAGCTATTTTTTTAAAGATTTGTTGAAACGCTATATTCTTATCTTTCATATATATTTAAAATGGGATTTAAATATTTAACATTTATCGAACATGAATATTCTTTAATTTGACTGAACGAGTTTTGCGAATATAATTAGATTGTTGTTGTAAAAAAGGTACCGATCGTATTACATATATCAAGTCATATAAATTACATTAAATAAAATTGATTTTTTATAGAAATAATTACTTTTCGAAATTGAAGGCTTGTTACAAAAAACTCTGAAGATAATTTTAGAATGGATTATTTTTTATATATTTAATTTTTAAGTATACAATTAAATATCTTAGAAAAATATTCCTATTTTAATTAAAATCAATAATCATTTTGATTATATATTGTACATTAATATGCACGTGAGAATATTTTTCGAATTCAATGGAAATCATCATATTAAGATATAATCCATAGATGACGATGACTCTATACCATTAAAACAGGACAAGAATGTCGGAATAATAAACGAAATTTTCAAATTCGGAGAGTATTTATTATCCAATAACTGGGTTATTTCTACTTTATTAACCTTATGAAAAAATCTTTTATTTGATTGCATTTTAGCGTTGAATTAAATTTTATTGAGCGTTGAATTAAATTCAAATTTACTATATTTCTATGCTTCTATTGATTCAAAATTAGGATTTTAATACAACGCTGTAATTAACATTATTGCATAGAGTCATCTATGGATTATATCGAAAAATGTAATTGTGAAAATTTTGATTAAATCGGTTAACGTGCATTAATTTTTCTACAAAAATAATTTTTGTCTCTTAAAATTTTCTTTCTTTTCGTTTATTGCATTAACCCTATCCATACCGGGGGGGGGGGAGGGGGGGCTGATTCAGCCCCTCTCTTCTATTTTCACTGTCATTTTTTATTGAACAATTTGAGTACAGTAAGCTTTTCCTAAAATGAAGTTTAAATACTTTTAGCGCAAAAAAATTCATCCATATACCCATGTGGATGATCATGAGTGCGGTTCCATAACCATCACCCCAAATTTTCCAACAAAAGTAACAATGTTTTTTAATCAAGTATAAGCGAAATCGATTACATATACTCTGAGCTGAGGGGTGGCTATTTGTGAATTATATATTATTGCAAAGACACAATTAATCACCAACACACTCTTTATTATTGAAATTCTTATAGTAATATAGTAATTTAATATAAAATTATAAAATATAGTAAATTATTTCGATTAATATTCAACAAAATTTTTTTGAAATTGTAAATAGCTGTATAATTTTTAAAATTTTTTCATTAAATTTTTATTTTTTTGAAAAGTCCTCTGTATATCACATTGATTTAACTAGGTGCTAATTTTCATCCCTATAGTACACTGCTAAAGTAGATTTCAATAGGGGGGGGGGGGGCGAATCAGCCCTCCCCCGGTACCTGGCTGCGTTAAATAGCCCGGTTTGGATAGAGTTAAATAAAATAAATTTTAAAAATGTTTAACTCTAAACAATAGGAATTAAATTTAAAACATATATTTTGAGGCAAGCCTTTACCCTATTTCATGGATTAGATTACAGAAAATGTACTCGGGTTATTTATAATCACCAAATATAGGAAGTAATATATTTAATATATAGATGAGCTGTTCCAATTAGCAAATATAAAATACATTGGAGGTATATGGACAGTTCTAAAATTCAGTTCATAATTCACTTTATCATCTGGTGTTCCGATTATTCATTTGTGTTCTGATTAGCCATGCAGTAGTAACTTAACTCAAATATCTCGAGATATCCCGCATATACACAGATGATCCTTGCCGGCCGACATAACGTAGTTCCGATTGGACGGGGTAGACTGTAAATAGATTGCGTCATAGTATTATAGTTTTGTAAGTCTCTAAATAATACCTGCACCTCTCGCTG
>JAUZNC010036792.1:0-10624 GCA_034780395.1 Vannuccia rotundouncinata | reverse complement strand
CATAAACACCACCAACACTTCATAAACACCACCAACACTTCATAAACACCACCAACACTTCATAAACACCACCAACACTTCATAAACACCACCAACATTCCATAAACACCAGCAACACTTCATAAACACCAGCAACCCTTCATAAACACCACCAGTACTTCATATATATATTTTTAATTTGAATATTTTTTAAACAACTTTTTTATTTGACATATCAATAAACTGTTTGACATAATTAATTGAAATAAAATATTTCTTCGTCCACTTAGCCCACTGTGTCTACTTAACTACAATTTAATTTTGTTTTGAAGAAATTAAAACTGTATTTAGTAAATTTTTGTACAAATTATTCATAATCTATTAACAATAAATTATAATTTTCTCGGAACGAAGTTTAACGTGTCCAAACCTCTTCGTTTATTTCACATTCCTTCATTTTAATTCAATTAAAAAGTAAACAATGAGGTAGTAAGTTTCTACGTCATTTTTTATGTCACAATAAATTGTCAACTGCCCCCCGCCCCCTATATGGTTTCTTTATCAATGAATCATTCCGTTAGAACATTTAACTAGTCACCACCACTGGTTGATTGTTCCTGACGGGTCATTCGTGTTTAAGAAAGAGTAGTTGAGACTGCTGTGTAATTAAGGTTTTGACAAACTGGCCTGCTTTCGGTTCACCGCTGTGCATCGCTGATCATCACAATAATCTTTCAACCGTCAACTGCTCTCCTTAGAGGCAGCCTTAATTTACACACTCTCTATAGCTACCTTTGTGGAATTTGAACTTCTCAACCTAAACTTTGTATATAACTATTCAAACTTATATACATATCTTTCTCCTCATCTCCTCTCCTTTCTCCCTCTCCAACTTGACAGGTGAACTAGGAGACTTTGAGGACAACGAGCTAGAGGAGGCTTACATCTCCAAGTTGAAGATCCTGCCCAACCTCAACAACAAGATGGAGGGCAAGATAGCCGAAATTCACAAGACTCTCAGGTAGTCATGCCAACCACCGACAGATGGCAGTCTCGTCAGCGCTAATCCGATTGTTTTCTATTTTAGCGGTTTACTTGCCACAGAGGTAGAGAATGAACTGTTGGATCGAGCCTCAAAGTTGGACACTTACGGCGTGGAACCATTCTTCGTGAAGGACCAGAAGAAGAACAATCTCCACGTTGGCCTCACACACCTGGGCGTCTCTACGTTTCAGGGGAGCCGAATTGCTCATCTCTTTAAGTGGTCAGTGGTAACTTGTAAAATAGTAATTAACCTTTTTTTACCGACGGGCCGATCAAAGTTTGATACAGCAAAAAAACGTCCACTCACCCAGCACGTGATTCTATTTTTAGTATCAGTAGAATCTGATTGGTCGATATGTTATGCACCTTTCTTGTGCTAGACATTTTCGGAAGTATTCAAAGTCTTTTAATGATTTTTGAAGCCGATTATTTGCATTCTAAATTATTTAATCTCAAATAAATAATGTTTTAATTGCCTTTAGATGCATTCAAAGTCATAAAACCTTAGAAAATCATTGAATAGTGTGTCGTTTTATAGGCTAAGCTCCCCGCGTAGCCATTCGACACCGGAGATTGGTTTTTTCGGAAATTTGATTGTGGTTTGTTAGGATGTCTGTATATAATTAGACTATTTTTTATGAATAAAACGTAAAGCCTAAAATTGTGCTCACTATTTGCTCCGGCTAACCAACTAGGCAATTGAGCTAAAAATCAAATATCCTAATGATTGCGTGATATAAAAATCACTTTCTATATTTTTTTTCTCATATTACATTTCAGAATGTATTTTTTTATGTATTTCCGTTTTGTTATAATTTTTCATATTTGTATATATTATATATTTTTCAATTACATATAGTATATAACTCATACCATGATTCCATTTTTCAAATAATAGAATATTTGGTTCGTTGGAATATTCTATATACTTTTTAATTAGACTGTGAATTTGTTTTCCGTCAACTTGGAATTCCGGAATTATCAACCTCACAATTATATTAGAATTTTTCAGCGAATAAAAATGCGGAAAACATGTTTTTTGAAAATCTGAATGTTAAAATACCGTCCGTAAAAGGTCATGGTGACATCGCTCAGATTGTATATCAGATTAGTTAATTGGTACAATTAGAAACAACCGAGTTTTATTCTTAGATATTATCTAATATAGGTCGAAGATAATGTATAATCGATATTCTAGAATGGTGTCATAGATATTGGATAATCAACACTCTAGAATGGTGTCATAGATATTGGATAATCAATACTCTAGAATGGTGTCATAGATATTGGATAATCAATATTCTAGAATTGTGTCATAGATATTGGATAATAAATACTCTAGAATGGTGTCATAGATATTGGATAATCAATATTCTAGAATGGTCATAGATATTGGATAATTAATATTCTAGAATGGTGTCATAGATATTGGTTAATGAATATTCTGGAATGGGATCATAGATATGGAATAATCAATACTCTAGAATGGTGTCATAGATATGGGATAATCAATACTCTAGAATGGTGTCATAGATAATGTATAATCAAAATTCTAGAATAGGGTCATAGATAATGGATGATGAATACTCTAGAATGGTGTCATAGATAATCGTTAATCAAAATTCTAGAATAGGGTCATAGATAATGGATGATGAATACTCTAGAATGGTGTCATAGATAATCGTTAATCAATACTCTAGAATATGATATTTTTTTGAACAGTTAGCTTTCAATTAAAATGATTCCGTTATTGGGGGTCCTTTCAGGGCCGACATCTGCAAGATTCTCTATGAAGGCAAGCAGTTCATCATCCAGGTCGTCATGGAAGAGGTTTGTTAATTAGACTTTCTTCTTTCTGAGTCATATGAAATAGTTTTATTAATTAAATAATCAGATAATCTGACCTATAATATGTTGTTTATTTAGACTGGAAAACTGATAAAATAGGTACTATTTTAATTATTTACTCGAAAGAGAGAATTTAATGAATATTATATATTTATCAAATTCCCTCTACAAAACTAAACTAATTACCGTATATAATTGAAATCCACAAACAACGCCCTTTAATTTGGTATTGATTATAGATATTGATTTCTCCGTGGTAAACGCTTACTGCTATTGAATTTTAGTCAGTTTGTCGGTCTAGATAAATAATATATAAGTCAATAGTTGAATCATACTTCAAAGTTAACCGCTTTAATATTTAATTTTTTTTTAAATATTCTCGACTTCTTTATCATGAGAATTTGAAAAATAGTCAATCAAAATTCAATTTTTTAAATAACTACTTTACATAGAAACCATTTTCTTTAATGAATTTTGTAAAATAAAGATGTTCTACTAATGCATGCTACATATTTTTATTGATGATTTTGACTCCTTTTCTCCTCTTACCCAGACTATTAATGGTACACAATGCGAGGTAACTATCCTAGACATTAACCAATCATAAACTAACTAATTTTATTCATAATAACCATCGGACCATACTTATGAATAGCCAATGCTTTGATCTTAACTTAAAATGAGATTGTGAAATTTGAAATAAGTGATAGAAAATCGATGTAGGAGTCTATTCTTTTATTAAAGAACGGTATGTTCATTCTTTAGAATTTCAAATCGATTTTTCGTAGAACGATTGTAATTTATGATTATGTAGTTGTACTACGAAAATTTAGATTCTAATAAATCAGTGCAGCATCGGCTTATGTTCTCTTATTTTGATTGTAATATAAACAAAGTAATTATTGAGCATTTAATTTAGAAAAGATGCGAGCAGATTTAAATAATTAATATCTATGAAGTATTACTCAGCATTTATAGCCACGTGACCGTTTTTTAATAAAAGAATAGGCTCTTAATTTAAAAGTAACTTTTCATATATTTAATTAAATTGATACGAATTTACTTTTTTATATAATTGCGACGCGAAAACAGAAATCACAGATTCTTTCATGTCTCGTATGCAATTATATTTCAAAAGTATGATTATTAAATTGTTGCGAGTTTACACACAATGAAAATAACAGTTCGCATAAGCAATTAAATTAATGTAATTTCTGATTTTCTACCTCTTATAAAATGACAGTTACTTATAAATACAGATTGTCTATTTTTACTTTCTTTGAAAAGGTTTTTTTTGTAGTTTTACATTAATAAATCGATCAATTTTCATTACTTTTTAATGTTTCAATGATTCTCGGATGTATTTGAAACAGATTTAAAATGCTTTTTTGCATGATGAATATATTTGAAAGTGGATTGTGTTCTATTGTTTATGATTACTGTATACTGCTTGCAATTAATATTTTTTGAAAACCGATTACAATTATTTGTTTTATTTGGGTACATTACATTTGTTATTGAAGAATATCTTTAAATTAAATAAATGCACAAGGACAACTCTCAAATAATTTGTTTATTTCTATTTCGATAATTTAATCTGTCACTAAAATTATTCAAGCTATTTAACAATTAAAAAATTTCGTAAAAAATTAAAAAATCCCAAAATTTAATCAAAGAACTTTTAAATATCACAAATTGGTGAAACGATTATTTTCAGAAAAAGCACACCTTAGGTTTCAAATGCGAGGACCGGTTTGCGGCACGTGCGCTGTGGAAGTGGGCAGTTGAACGACAATGTTTTTTCACGTGAGCGGCTCATTAATATTAAATTTTGCTTTGATTTGCGTTTGCTGTATGGTCTTCATTTATTACTTTCCATTTAATGATTAATTGATTATTTTTTCTACAGATTAAGTCGATCCAGTGAGGCCAGAAAATTTACCTCCGGTGGTAGTGTTTTCCAAAAAAGATGCGCTTTTCGCTTTTCGTAAGTGATATACTACTTATAAAATTTTCAGTAGTATAGATAAAATTAAGTTTATATTTTGCACAATTTTCTTCAGAGGACAGTGCCAGGCGGAAGTATTACAAAACAGTCTTCGATTAGCAAGCCAACCGCAACCTGAAGTAAAGAGGTATTTGCGATAGTTTAATTCTTAGCATTTAGGTCATGCATTAGATAAAGAAGCCATGCGATGTGAAATATATTTTGTTATAGATTTTCATTGCGCTTTTTTGCCTATTTCCTTTTTGCCTTTCTAACCTTTCCGTATTTTTCAAACTTCAGATCCCAAAGTCTTAAAAATCTGGTCAGGTATACTAAACTCCTTAATTACACATATTTACGCTTCCAAATTATTTACTTTAATTTTATATTTCCTCCTTTTTTCTTTGTGTGCATATATTTATTGGGATTGGTGGAGGTACTAATTTTAACCAATACATCAAGAAAGGTTGTAATTTGTTTTGTTTTAATGATAGTCATAGACATGTAGAATATTTATCTAGAACGGAAATTTAGGAATACTGAAGAGTCTAACGCAGGAATATTTAAATTTAAACGCTATATTAGCGGAAACTTACTAAATGGAAACCGAAACAATTTGAATTATGCGCGTGTTGTTATTTAAAAATGATAACAGAAAGATGAATGAGTTCAACATAAATGACATACAAAATCCATAGATAAGGTTGATAACATGCTGATTAAGCGACATTTAATATATTGTGCAGTGGCCCATATTGACAATTTTTAACTATATTTGTGAATTTTCAGAATTTAGTTAAGAATTTGCAATAACATTTTTACTTATAATAAAATTTAAAATTTACTAAATATTTATGCTTTTGATTGCAGGATATTTGAATTGTAAAAGTTTTATAAAATCAAATTTGTGATTTGTTCATATGATACTGTCAGTATCATATATTGTTTATTTTATATTATAATATTATTTGTTTGGTAAAAAAAACTTCTGTTACATTAAATTTTCTATTAAAGTGTCAAATTATTTAGCGAGAACGGAAAATTACATAGCTATCTTAACCAACAAGCTTAAAGTTTATTTAATAATTCTTGGAGAATTTTATAATAATATAAATTGTTCAAATTTTGACAAAATTTTGTATTTTCAGAAGTGGGAGTCTAAGCTTTCTCGTCAGGTAGTCTTTAACAACATTAAATTTTACAGCTTTACTAACGTAATGTTCACACTATCTATAATTGAATTGTGGGCACTAATATACGAATTGTGTGCACTAATATATACGAATTTTGGGCACTAATATATACGAATTTTGTGCACTAATATACGAATTGTGTGCACTAATATACGAATTGTGTGAACTAATATATGAATTGTGTGCACTAATACACGAATTGTGTGCACTAATATACGAATTGTGTGCACTAATATATGAATTGAGTGCACTAATATACGAATTGTGTGAACTAATATATGAATTGTGTGCACTAATACACGAATTGTGTGCACTATTATACGAATTGTGTGCACTAATATACGAATTGTGTGCACTAATATATGAATTGAGTGCACTAAAATACGAATTGTGTGCACTAAAATACGAATTGTATGCACTAATATATGAATTGTGTGCACTAATATACGAATTGTGTGCACTAATATATACGAATTGTGGGCACTAATATACGAATTGTGTGAACTAATATATGAATGGTGTGAACTAATATATGAATTGTGTGCACTAATATATACGAATTGTGTGAACTAATATATGAATTGTGTGCACTAATATATACGAATTGTGTGAACTAAAATATGAATTGTGTGCACTAATATACGAATTGTGTGAACTAATATATGAATTGTGTGCACTAATAAACGAATTGTGTAAACTAATATACGAATTATGTGCACTAATATACGAATTGTGTGAACTAATATACGAATTGTATGCACTAATATATGAATTGTATGCACTAATATACGAATTGTGTGCACTAATATACGAATTGTATGCACTAATATACGAATTGTATGCACTAATATATGAATTGTGTGCACTAATATACGAATTGTATGCACTAATATACGAATTGTGTGCACTAATATACGAATTGTGTGCACTAATATACGAATTGTGTGCACTAATAGACGAATTGTGTGAACTAATAGACGAATTGTGTGCACTAATATATGAATTGTGTGCACTAATATATGAATAGTGTGCATTAATATACGAATTGTGTGCACTAATAGACGAATTGTGTGCACTAATATACGAATTGTGTGCACAAATAGACGAATTGTGTGCACTAATATACGAATTGTGTGCACTAATATACGAATTGTGTGCACTAATATACGAATTATATGCACTAATATACGAATTGTGTGCACTAACATATGAATTGTGTGAACTAATATACGGATTGTGTGCACTAATATACGAATTATGTGCACTAATATACGAATTTTGTGCACTAATATACGAATTGTATATCCACATTGAGACGTCTAAATGGTTAAAGAGACACTTTATTATATAAGGCGTTGTTAATCTTTAAACTATTGATTAATTAAGGTAACAATTGAGAAGAAATTATTGTTAATTGGTTCCAACTTTTATTATCATATAGACATTTAACAAATTATGTTTTTATAATTTACTTATAAATTTCGTTGCATACAAATGACTAACCCACCTTGTATTAATTCCACTCACATTATGTAGTTAATAATATGCTTTTAATTAAGTTTTATTTTAAAGTAATTAGATAATAAATAATTAGTGCTTACGGGAATATTTTATATAATTTTTAATAATATAATAATTTAATAATATAATTTTTATAATGTTTAAAAGAACACATTATTTTGTTATAAAATATACATTTAATACATTGCTATAAACTGATAATTCGAACAATGCAATTCAAGAGGTAATAATTTTTAAATATAGTACCTATGTCGTTTGTTCCACGCAACGTTAAAGAATCATAAGTGATTTTCATTTATAACTGACTTCAAATTTGCCTCTGTCCACCTGCTGTCATTGATTATTAGTTTAAATAATTGTCCATATAATTCAGAATTCCGTTATGAATAATTAATTTGCTAACTCGTTTAAATCTATTTATTTTAGCATACATAAATTTTAGATTCCATTTTGTGCAACTTTTTCTGAATAATTTACACAATTTTATGGTAGAAAAAAGTAGATTGAAAATACTATGAATTAATAAAATTGCAAATAATTAATCCAATTTAATTATCGAAACAAATTTCTTTTTTTTTCAAAACGATTTTTTGAAATATGTTTAAGTATTGCCACGTTGAAATATGTTTAAGTATTGTCACGTTGAAATATGTATAAGTTTTGTCACGTTGAAATATGTTTAAGTATTGTCACGTTGAAATATGTTTAAGTATTGTCACGTTGAAATATGTTTAAGTATTGTCACGTTGTATCGAGTAGGATAAATCGCATAATTTGTCAGAATATTATAGCTTTGAATTTAATAACATTTATTTCTAAAATTTTATTAAATTAGGATCTCTAAAGTTTTATAATTTTGGATTTAATAACAATGGCATCGCTGGTGACGAAGTTTGATAATACTTAAAACATCTTAACTCTACCCAACTCTTCTCAATAATTACATTCTAATCTGTCATTTCTGTTACTACAATCATTCCAGAGGGTACAGTGCCCGACAGGCTCGGCCCAGCCACGGAGAGCTGCAGGAATTGGATCGCTACGGAACGCTCCCAGCCCGGCTTAGAGGGAACAGCAAAGCAGGTAACAGGACCCAATAATCTCTCTGAAATTCATTCGGCTTTTTATCTCCTTAAATGTAACGGATCACAATGTGTTCTAGTTCTTGACCGTATGATATTGTTTTGTGTAGCAATTAAAACACTGAATCATAACAAGTAGACCGGTGCTCCATTACGCTTCCAATAAGAATGCATTCCAAAGATTTCAACTTTGAACCGTTAAGATCGGCTATGGATAACAGACATGTTACATTTGCACAACAAGCCCGTGTGCAGTTTATCTATGCTGTGTCTGTCTGTCTCGCTAGTATCGTTCTTTATCTCCAGGGGTTCAAAGTAATATCAGATTTATATAGTCATCACGTTTATTACGTGAAAAAACTTACATGGTGAAGTTAGTAATCCATTCTTCGTTGTGTTGAACTACTGGAAAATATATCATTAATCGACTTTAACATGTCCAGAATTCGTCATCACAGCACCGATAGCCGCAATGCTCGCAAGCATCATACCGTTACCAAGGAAACCACCATCAGTCAGGAGTTTCGTCACGAACTCATCACTATCGTCTATCCATCGGTTGGTGGAGGTAGGAGTGGGGCGTCCTCCCTAACAACGCCACCGTCGCTGCCCATGCGGCGGAGTTTTCACTCGCTTTCGGAGGAGGTGTCGCGGAAGCGCTCTTCGTTGAGCTTCCCGCTGGAGAAGGCGAAGATCTCCGGGGTGGTCCATGACGAACCGCATGTGCACCGAAGATGGACGTTAGACGGGGAAGGTGATGTCACTTTGGGGGAGATTTGTTGAGGATGAGGGGTGTTGTGAGATCCTTGTCGGGTCAAATGATTCACATTTTAGATTTTCAAAAAAAGTTTTGACGAAATTTGAAAAATCAATTCATTTATAAAAAACTTATTAGACAAATTTTGTATTTTCAGTATATTGTTATAATTAATTAATTATTATAGTTTTATTATTAATTAGTTATATCATTTTTTTAATTTATTATTTAAGTTAACTTGCGACTCGTTTATTGATTATTTCAAATAACCATCTGAATCATCATCTATTGATTATTTCAAATAACTCGCTGACCTATTTATTGATTATTTCAAAAAACTTGCTGAATCATCATTTATTGATTATTTAAGATAACTTGCTGAATCATCATTTATTGATTATTTAAGATAACTTGCTGAATCATCATTTATGGATTATTTAAGATAACTTGCTGAATCATCATTTATGGATTATTTAAGATAACTTGCAGACTCATTTATTGATTAGAGATAACTTGCAGAGTAATAGATAGTTTAGTCACCCGTCTATTGATTATTTGTTGAGAATTTTCCACTCGTCATCATAATTCTGAAAAACGTGTGAAGCATAAACCACATTCCATGCAATCGTCACCTGATCAACAAACGCTCCTCTATCCTCCAGGAATCTCCCCGGGATCCACCGATAACCTCGACTGTCTCTTCGTGCAGCGTCGGCCCTCCCAGGATCCTCCGGAAAGTGGCTTGGTTGTCAATGGCAATGGAGCAGTGCCCTTGACCCCGTCCAGTCTGGACAGTAGTGACTGTGGGGCACCAGTACATCCGGCCCTCCTCCACCTCATTAACTCGCAGACGGAATCTCTAAAGAAAGAGAGCTCCAGCCTTGCCGGCAGCATTTCTCTGGACAGCATCCTGGAGGAACGGAAGAGCCAGTTGGTGGGTGAGACACCGCCCAGGTCCCCGGAGAAAAAGGTGACACATTTTATCTTGCTTCTTTTTTAATTTTTCCAATGTGATGAGAAACCATTATTGATTATTGAAAAATTGTTGTTTTATTTTTGAATATTTTCGCTGTCTGTAAGTTCTTAAGTTAATTAAATAAAATTCTTCTTTATAAAGCAAGTTCAGAGTAATTTACAAAAATCTTTGTTTAAGTTTAACTAGATTGGTAATCTAGCTGATTGTTGTCACTTAGTATCGGTTTCTGTCGATCCT
>JAUZNC010036781.1:0-18839 GCA_034780395.1 Vannuccia rotundouncinata | reverse complement strand
TGTATTGATTGATAAGTACAGTTATGACATGTATTGATTGATAAGTACAGTTGACATGTATTGATTGATAAGTACAGCTATGACATGTATTGATTGATAAGTACAGTTATGACATGTATTGATTGATAAGTACAGTTATGACATGTATTGATTGATAAGTACAGTTGACATGTATTGATTGATGATAGGTTTACAATTAACACTGAAAATAGTAACATTATATTATTAATATTTTCCGTTATTATTCCGTATGGTAACAAATAGAAACTAAATAAGCAAGAAACTAATATTTAAACAAGTGATATAAAGATTTTGTGGATATTTATTGCCCCTTTAATTGCTACATTATTCTGATTCTGTTACAGAACCCGAAACTGTTAATTACAATATTACGAAACTGTTACATCATAATAATGTAATATAGATGTTTAATATTAAGCTGCTCATTGCAAACTCAGAGCTGAATTACATAATCGGATTAATATAGGCGTCAATTTTCGGCTACCAAAAACCCGCGGTATTAATTGGTCGTCATGGCAACACAAACACACACTAATACGTCATCTTTTATCACCTGGGAAGAAGGGTTGTTGCAGCATGCCCGACGGTACGGTAGCTGTGGAGCCCACCATGTCCCCGTTCTTACTCCACTGCATCGTGCCACCGTCCAGGTCGACGTGGCAGCCCATCACATCGCCCAACTTGATAGGAACCAGGTTCTCTGAAGCGGGGAGACGAGTGCCGGTGATGGGGGCCGCCTTACTCGATCCAAAGCCCAGGCCAAAACTCTCCTCATCGATGCCCAACTCAAGGCCAGCGTCATTGGTCGACCAGCCGAGCAGAACCACTCCGTCCTCGAGAAGTGTACCCTCGTAGTAATACTGCCCCGGGGCCTTCACCCCCTTGTTGGACCGGCAGCCCTAGGAGAGAGAGACACACACAGAAAGAAATAATCAATACAGGAATATCCATATTTGACCATTTCAAAGACTAGTTTTACACTGTGAATATCAGTAAGCCTAACGTTAGATCCATCACATGTACCGCCCGCCTACAGATAAAACACAGTTGTTGTGTTTATCCATTTAACATTCCAGAATATCATAAAAAATCGATATTTCTGACCGAGTTTAGCCGTATAAATTATTATTTATTAAGAGAGCGACACCATACGTAAATTAATAGGTATTAACTTCAATAATTTAAGATGTTCAAACTGTGCTGAATACACACAAGTAGGAATGAAGTTAGTAGCTAGTAGGTATAGACTTCGCCCTGCATCATCAAATGTGTAAGAGGAAGATAGATTATCAAACCCTTGGACATTAATAACTGACGTTAATAATTTGCATTTATAATAAAATATTATTACGGTGTACATTGAACATATGGACCAATACATTCCTATTTATCAAAATGTACGCATTTATAAATTGTCAAACTGATATAACCATCTCAATCTAAACCTGAAGAAAGTACAAAAGTTAAAAGAAATAATTGCAACTTTCCTTTATTATTGAATAAGATTAGCACACTGTTTTTATAATAGTAGCAGGATTAACCACAACACTCGTCTACAAAACCGAACTGTAAAGTTGTGGCTGCGATCCACTCTTATCTCGGTGATCAGCAGTGACCCAACTTGAGACTGTGTCAAGTGTGTAAAGCAATCTGTTTGACCCAGGACAAATGTCAACAAGGCAGGCAGGAAGTGACATCCATACGTTGGTAGTAGCTTTGGGTGCTTACATACCTGCTTCGTGCAGATGGGTTATGCCACGATTAGAAACTGTCGCGAATCCGTAAAGTATTTAACAAAAAACACAAATTTACACTTTCTACGGGTCAACCTTTTCAGTACAATTCGAAGATATGGATAAAGTAGAAAGCGGTCTTAACCTCACCTGCCATCCAGCCGAATGCTGTGCTGCCAAATCCAACCCATCCACATCCATGCCCAGACCGTGAGTGCAATCCGCGGGCGACATTCGCCAGTGCTCCAAATCAAAGCCAGGTCGGGTGTACTCACGATTGTACTGCTCTGTGGGGCTCAACGGGCAGTTGACATCTCCGCCGGCAATCGGCACCGAGCCTGAAACCAGATGTGGATCCATTACGCAAGAATTTAGATCACATTCAAAACAGTTCCAAAGCAAATTCATGTTCGAGTTTGCCAAGATAAACAAGGAGCGTCCAGCTGTGATACTTTGAACTGCCAACCAAAACAAATCGACACAAATAACAACTTACCAGGCGCTCGTCCATTGTTGGGCATTGTGAACCAACCTGAAGAACACAATTTCATCCGTCAAGTTGAAGCAATAAAGCAATAATTAACGAAGGAACAAGACTATTCGAAGGCCGACCTACCGTCTGTGGAGGGCTTTCTCTGAGTGGGCATCCTTTTGAAGCGCGGTTGAGGACGCGGGGCCGGTTGGGTCCTGGGGCTGGACAGACTGTCCTGGCGCTGTTGGGTGAGGGTGAACTTTCGAGTGCCAAAGCCGGGCAGAAGGTTGGGCTTGCGGGGTCCGTCCCATTGTCTCAGACTGCAAAAGTGGACAAAACAGATCCTCAACACTATGGTGATGCGTAGCTGTCGTAATAAAGCGTCCTTATATTGGTGCTGAGTTAGATTTACAACCTCCTTACTACCAAATACGGATCTGCGTTAGACTGCCTATATTCCAATTATAACCGCAGAATTGTTACATTCTTTTATTCACTAACTGAGAAGAATTAGACAATTAGTTTACTCTTAAAGTACAGTGTTGTGACTGTCGTGAACTGACATAGATTCTGACTAGGGGGAACAGTATACAGAAGGAAAACTTAATAGCCATGCAAACGACGAACTTTAGATTTACAAATCGATGAAACAAGAAATAAATGCAATTGTAAAAAATATGAACAGTAATTGGCGAAGTAGAAATTAACAGAACATTAGATACAACTTGTTACAAGACATTTGTGTAAAGACAAAGAAGAGGTTAATGAAAAGAAAAACTATAAAATGAATACCGTTACACAAAAAATGATGATTTTACAATAAAAATAGCTTAAAGTAGAAAAGGGGTTGGGGATTTATTACCTGAAGAGGTAGACATAATATTGAAATAGTTAAAACACAAAACAAAACAAAAGGGATATTGATTGGTGACGAACCTGAGAATAATAAAACAGCCCCTCAATAGAGGAAACAGATAATAATGAATTGGTCCAAGTTGAAGAAGAACAGAAACCATTATTTCACGAATTCAGAAAAGTTAACTCAATTATCGATTTATCATCGTGTTATCGAAATAATTAAATTTGCATCCAAGAGGTTTGAATTGAAGTCCCCAATCACTATACACGTATAACTTTAGTGTGATATTGTGTGAATCCTGTTAACAAAATGTGGCATGGTGATATGGACGACACGACGATGATGTATAGACAACATTGGAGTAAATAAATTGTCCAAAAATGGCATAGGAACTGAAATCCATTCAAGGACGAACTTGAAGATCTTGAATCCTCATTTCATAAACAATTTTAGAAGAACCATTAGAGTTTTAAATGTTTTTTGAACTTATATAAACTAAAACTCCAAATCACGGAGGCTAAAACATATTTGATCGCATTCTGTATTTGGTCGATCCACACTCACAATAATACCAAAACAGGTCAAATCTCTCACCGGAAGAAGGCATGATGGTCCACACACGCTTTCCACAACCGTCGGGCCAATTTGTCCTCCTTACACTTGTAGACGATGAGATTCTCGGTGTGACTTCCATCTGCCGGCCTGACCACGAGATGGAAGGACTTGTTCTTGTAGCTCAACTTGATGATCTTCGGCCAAGAGAACCGATTGATTCGTAGACGTCCTCGGTACACAACGATACCTCCGTGATAAACTCCCACACTGATGTCCTCGCTTTGGGAATTCTGTCGGCACAGACAGTACACAATTAATTAAATAAACACCAGAAGCAGCCAAGAGCACTCTTACCTTGCATTTGTGCAAATCCACGCCGTACATAGCCAGCTTTCGAGCATTGTCCATGAAGCATCTGTCCGCCTCCTCTGGACTTTGACCCCTGAAAGAGGTCCCAAATTCAGACAGTGACCACACACAACCAACAACAGTGCTAAACATTAAATCAGGGGTTACTTGTTCAATTTGTGGAGCTCCACAATCTTGTCCAGCATCTCATAGTTCTGGATATGCTGCGGTGCGAAGGGTTGGTCCTTCACATATTCAGTTCCAATGTGAACGTTAGAATCGTGATCGCCAGCCTCTGATTGGACAACATAGGCGCCCAGAAGAACGTAGGTGGGAGTGGAGCAGGGTAGTCTGAAAGAATTCAAATGTACACTGTATCAACATATTGAATATATAAACGGATATATGCAAGCTTACTGTCCGCTGACGATATCCTGACGAACTTGTAGTGAGATGTAATACCGAGTCAGATCATCTTGGAGACAGTCAACATTTGGAGGGTAAAACTTCACTTGAAACTCGAAAACCCATTTACTTTCTGTAAATCAGAAAAAGCAACAACAAAGGGGTAACATCAATATTCACACAACTTCAACAAACAGAACATAATGCCAAGGAATTAGTTAAGCAAACAAGCTCCAGATTTAGGATATAAATGATTCCATTTCATAGATGAGATTTTACAGACAAACTACGACGATTTAACACGGAGTAATTTTAACTTCTTTGAGACAATTACAGCTGATATTTAACTAGATTTATAGTTTACCAATATATGATAAGCTGTCTTTAAAATGATTTTTAGATGAACCAAACATGTCCCAATAAACAGTAAACAAATAAAGTTTACCATGTCCTTTTTAAAAGCATACAACAAAGTATGAATACAGCCTATAGTGCTTACAATAATGAAAAACGACAGTACAAAGCATAAATGTACAGAAAAGGGAATGAGCTTCGAAACGATTTTCCCACAGAACACGACAAAAAATCAATGCTAGCATTATAGAATTAACAGAATATATGCATAGAGCCATTATTGAGTTACTGTCAGTTATTACATTCTTCAAAACAATAATCTTTCCTATTTTAACAAAGAGTTAACAAATTCAGACGAGACATACTTTAAGAAAAGATCGATGAAACCAGTGCCATGAAATATAATATACTACAATCGAAAATATAAGTCTAAACCAACTGGTAAACCTGAAACTTTAATATTAACAAACGAATAAACTTGGGGGTTAAAATCAACCCTGTAAACCTCAAAAAGCTCTTACACTAGTGAAATACAGGTAATACAGGCGCACAACTCTCAGTTACACAACCATCATGCCAAGATACATATTATAACTGGGGGTTGAGTGAATTGCCATGTCCATACGTAAACTGCTACTAGATATGTTATCGTGAATGTATAGAAGGAGGCACAATATGTAAATCTCACCTACACATATCTCTCTCTCGCTCACTACATATTCACTAGAATTTAGAGGTTGAATTAGTCATACAGCAGGCTGTCATGAATAGCAAGATTCCCCGAAAAAAGGATCGGATGCTGTTTTGGTTTAGATAACATGCCGTGCAAATATTTTCCCTCTAATGTTGACTGATGTGTCTGGCCGATAAAAATAGATTGTTGATAATAAATTACTCAAATATTTAAAAACAAATTAGCCCTTAAATAGTGAAATATTAAAATGATTTAATCGATTTCTGACGACATACATATATTCTAAAACTACAAATTAGTTAAACACATCAAAGATAAGCATTATAATATTTCAGATAACAGAAAAGAAACACCTATATTTAGGGATGAACTACATATTTGAATATAATTCATATTTCATTGCAGTTTAGTTATCATTGTGTTATGTAAAGATATGACACAAGATAGTTTTGTGTAGCGTGTAAGTTAATTCTAAATTTATTTATTATGGTCTAGTGGGATGGATTAAAATTAATTAATAACAGTAAAAGGGGCCGATAAAGTGGAACAAAAGATTTTGATCAGATTATATCATAATAATGATTAGTTCATTATAATTAGAAATCTCTACTTTCATAACATTTATCAACGTAATAAAATTATAAGAAGTCTTTAACAGAGAGACATAAATACCGAAAATTGTTAATTCGACAAGTTTATTTCTAAAATTCTCAACAATTAATAAACAAGTCCAGATACTAGACCAGCTAGCAAGAAGCACAATCGATTATTTCCACACTGCAGTAATGAGCTGCCGTTCATATCAAAGTACATGACCAAGAAGAATTTATGCCAGACAAAGTGGCTACACAGTCGATATATCAGCTATTTAGTCGTTGCTAAACCAGACAAGAAAGGATTTACAATAATTATTTAAAATTATCCACACATTATTCTATATTTAGTTGTAGGGACAGTGATAGCGACCGGCTGATAAATTCTAGTGGATAAAAACAACACATGCTGACTCATAGACGAGGAAGTCACGCGCGCAAGATACTCTCTGAGTATATTAAAACAGTTCGCACGGAGAAGTAATGACTTAAGGGGAAGGAGTTGGTTATCCTGGAGCAGTCGGGTACAATTAAGAAATGAGAGAGAAATTGTCAACTTACTGCCAAGTTGTTTCACAATCTTCTTATCGTGTGCCAACCAAAACTGAAGGTTAAAATACAACACGACCTTTTAATATCACCATCGATTTAAAAAGCAAAAATAACGAAATGATTTCCCTCTCTTGTATTAAATATAGATTCTACGGAGTTATTGTGATTGTATCTTACCCAAACGTTCGACGGATCTCGGAAGGTGATGCCAAAATAGTCGGTTTCCGTCAAAGCTAGATGCTCACACACAGCTTCAAATAACTGTTGGCCGAAAGAGGCTTTCTGAAGAGCAAAGACAATTATATCAAATATCTGAAATAATTGAAAACGTCTAAAAGCATCTTCTGTTTTAGTTCTATCGAATATCCGAGACAGACTATATTACAATATCACATCGTGGGGAGAGGTAAGTCCACAAATACACATTCAAAGGCAATAAATTGACTGTTTAGATATTTGAAACATTTACTAAATAAGAGACTCACATCAATGGTGAAAACTTCCTCAGTTCCATCCAGCATAATGACCAGACACTCAACAGTCTTGCCCGAAGGCTTGTACTCGAGGGACACCTCCGACCTATTCAAGGTCCGCAGGGTGCTGCTGTCATAAGCCGAACTCGCAGAACTTCCACCGCCAGCCCTGAGAGTACCGATCGATGGATGGTGTGGGGGCCCGCGACGAAGACTCATATAGTACTCCTTTTTGGGGAGGGTGTCGGTGATTTCGATGGTGCCATCCTCGTGGAACACCCGTTGGGACTGTTCAAGGTGAGCCAGGTTGATGGATCCGTTGGTGGTGTCTCCCTCGGAGTTGTATGCGAAGTTGGGGTCCTCCTTATAGACCACAAAATGGGTTACACCTTTAATTTAGCCGTTATCTAGTTATCTAAAGCACAACTTTGAAATTACGATGTGTGAACACGGCTCGGTAATAAACGAAGAAAACACTGTCACTCTTCAGTGTCCTGACTTGCTTAAAATACCAGAAACCTAACAAGTACGGAGCTGTCTAATTCACCCAATGAAAAAGCGAATTTCACTGAAAACTACAAACCTTAGCGCTAACTTTTCTTATTCGTACCTTTCCGTCTGATATACTGAAGTGAATATTTCATTAAAATATTGTTGGAAAAACACCTCAAATTATCCAAACGTAAAAACGCCTACCCGATTTTCTGACTTGAGTATTAGCTTACTTTTTAAAAACATGTAAACATATTTTATTCAAAATAATTTTGATATACAAAAGCCGGATAAATACCTATTCATAAAAATAGGTAATACATTTTCTAAATCTTTAGCACGTTAACAATATTAAACAAATAAATAACAAATTATTTCTACAATGTATAAATTCTATTTACACAATACTGAAATAAGGTATAAGGAACATTACTTACCTCTAGGTTAGACATAATCTCAAAAAATCACAAATATTATTCTTTGAAATAATATAGGTATTAAAATAAATGACAATTCCACAATATATTTCCTTGTTTTTGAATGATTCTTTAAACTTTACACCAAAAGGAAAAATATATTCTGAGGAAATCCTATAATACTCTCTACACGCTGGATACAAGAATTAATTTCTATATCTGACAAATCTTATCCTACGGCGAATGAGTACTTCGGTAATATGACTCACTTCCACAACATCAACCAATCAAACCAGCTTACTTGTGGAGAAGTTTAATCGATTAATATAAAACAATATAATATATATGTAGTACCTATTCGACTACGATATCACTACGATAATCCAGATTACATCCTCTGTGCATAATTAATATCGAATGAAATATCAGGACATCGGACGGAACCACTAATATAACAAGTGTATGGGCAGTCGAGTTATTTTAAAATATATAATTAGTGAAGCGGGTTGGTATGACCGAACAATCCGTAAATAGATTATTAGTTTATTGAGAGCGTTTTAATTTGTGTTAAAACAGTATTTCAGGAGTAAAACAGTTTTACAAATTATTGTAGATATAAAAATATGTAATTACATTTATTTTAATCCTATAGATTTAGAATAAAAATACTAGTAACAAAAATATATTATTCTGATATATTGTAAAGCACTAATCAGAATTTTATAAAATTAAAAGACATATTTTAAAAAATCGAGCTGCACAGTTATCAGTAAAATCCTGAATCATATATATCCCATTAGAATTGGTCAGAGAGCCGATGTAACCATTACCCTTAATTGTGTCTAATTTATGGAATAAATAAGTAACATTGTACATAATAACAACAACATCGTACTATAGTTGTAGAAAAAGGAATGTAGAAATATACTAAAGGGAAAACAAAACTATAAGTTTCTGAAACATAGCAAATCGGAAAGGTGGTTCTATTTTAAAACATTAATTTCAGACTCAGAAGCAAATGACAGACGTTTCAACTACAAAACAGCACAATATGATTCCTTTTACAAATACAATCGAACATGACCTGGACAAAAATATTTTTAAATTAGCATATATTTTAATACTATTGCATAAGTAGTATATAGATTGCATACGTATATTTATTCCATGGCAATTAACATGGAAAAATGTAATATTACATTGTTATCACTTGAATCGGATTCATTAATCAGTGTTTCAAATAATATCATTACAGAAAATTTACAAACAATAATAAATTTGTATTAATTGTTTTAGGGAAAATAACAATGTTAAAATATCAAAAATCTTGAGTTTACTATGTTACTATTTTGATAATAACACTTTAAAAAAGGTTACATACGATTAAAATCATATCAATTAAATGAAAATAATAAATTTAAACCAGTTAAGTGATCTACATTTCGGAAAATTAACCATTCAGAAATTAGATATAGAGAGTAAATAAAATACAATATAGAAATTTATTGTAATGTTTAATTCAGAAAGATTGATATAACAGAAATAGGACAAACACAAATTTGTCAACACTCAATGTATAAATATTCATTTAAGGTTCATTAAATAATCTTTTTAGTCATTAATTATGGACATTTTATATATATTTTCTGGATACATAGTAACAAATAATTATATAGAGACATCAATAAAAAACTTCTTCCATTATTTTTCAAATCATTATAGTGAAGTAGGATTATCATATATAAAATACACAAAAAGATCGTATAATCTGGTATAATTTAAGTTTATTTTCCTAAGAAAATAATAATTTCACATATAAAAATCTTACTGTGTATTCAGGCATTTGTAAATGTATTGTGACCAAATGTGTACAGATTTGAAAAGCTGAAATAAACAAAATAATAGACACAGTTATACACACCACTATAGCATAATTAATTCCTTGAAAATTAATTATTAAAGCTACAAAAAGAATACATAAACATGTATACATAGTATTATTTCTTTAAATATAATATATTGGATATAAATTAAATATAAATAGTTTATTGAATAATTAATCTTCAATTAATCTATATTTAATTGAATAGTATCAGTTTTTGTAATAAGTTGTTTAAAATAATATTTATATAGCAGGCCCATAGAAAGTTTTTTTCAGGTAATTTAACTATATATTACATGTAAACTTACATTAATTATTTTAACATGTTAAAAATAGATCTACCAGAAATCGATATGTGTAAATATAATAGTAAACAGGATCTGAATAAATCTATAAGAATAATTATAATGCAAAAGAATGATGGAGGTAGCCATATTTATCATACAATATAATAGGTTAATGTAAATTAAGGTAATAATTAAATTAGAACTTTAAAAATATAATAACTAAAATTTATATTAAGATACAGTACCATCTCCATATAGTTAATAAAGGAGGGGGGCATTGTATAAAGGGGCACAATTTTGAAATGTGGATTGCAGTTCAGGGTGTCCTCGTTTTTGTCACAAAAAATTGGAGTATTTTCGAGTATATATTTTTTTTAAATTTGCACCATAATAAAATATACAAAACACAAATTTTGTTTATTATCAGACCTGTTTAGGTACAATACTTAGACCACATACTTAGGTATAAAATACTCTAATACAAAACTTCAATAGAACCAGCATGGAAAGGAGGAAAAACAAGATGTGTTCACTAGAAGGTCTTTATAAAGAAATAGGAAGTGTATTGTATATTGAAGTTGTAAAAACAGATGAAGCTAAATAGACGTTTTTTACAGAATATCACCACTTTCAATTAACTTCTTTTTCTCTGTTGTTGTTTTCAACCTCTCAGTCGCTTTGGTCTCTTCTTCATGAAATGCTTGAAGGCATATATGTTTAAAATCTTATTAATTAAAAATATGTAGGAATGGAAAAATATTATGCAAAATTGACAATGTAATGTGAAAGAAATCATAAAAAAATAGTTTTTCTTTATATAAAAAAATTTGATGAAAATCCCTAATTCGAGTATATTCAAGTATAGGTGCCAATTTTGAGTATATGTGGACAACTAAGGCAACAAAATAATGACTGACACAAATATTGAGTTGCTTATGGCAGCCATGCAGTTTAGAAGTGCTGTAAAATACTAAAAACTAAACATAATAACAAATAGTGGCTCTCTCTCATAGCATTAGAATAGAAGAATTAAAGTGAAAGCCAAAGATGCAGTAATTACTTAATTTAAAGAAAAATAAACCAAACTTAATTCTGTTTCTTTACTTAATTTCACTCCACACCCTTATAATTGCAAAAGCACTAGAGCATGGCCTTTGGGGTAATCCAGCCCTGTATATCAGGGCTCAAAAATAATTTTTAGATTTATCAGATCCAGAAAAAAAATTAGCTGCCTGAAATTTACTTACATATATATATTTTTTTATTTTACTTTAGTAACCTATATTATTTTATATTAATTTATCACTATCATTATTTATAAAAAAGTGTTGACAACTAATAAAAATTAGCAATAAATATGTGTAATATCAAATAATTGTATAAAAAATAGTAAAACATAAGTTTTAATATATATATTCAACTGTATAATATTATTGTAAACACTCAACTGTCTTAACTGTAAATTACACCATAATGTTCAATAAATAAACTTAATTAAACAGTCATGCATTAGATGAGTGGTTATCTCCTTAACATCAGGACATCTTGATAGGGAAGATCCAGAATTTGTGATTGAAGCACTAGAAGATGATAACCTGTACAAGATCTATTTAGTCCAGTTTATCATTTAAGATGATAGGAAGCATAGATTGTCTTCTTTTTCAATCTTTATTTTTCTCAATTAGACAAATGGAAGTGAGTGTTCACCTCAAGGTTTGTACACATTTTGACTATTGAAAAAAAAAATTTGAATTCAGATGCTGCAATAAATTGCAATATCACTTAAATAATATAAATCAGATCCTTGACTTTGATTATTTCTTTTCATGCAAGGGCTTTTTTTTGCTTTTTAATAATTGTCAAGTATTTAGTTTTCCTTTAAAAAATCCTGACAGAGTCCATGCCTGTTTTATGGCAATAATTGGCAAGATCTTGGGTTTGCCAAGCCCAATTTTATATATAATTATATAACAAATTATTTATATTTTAAGTGTGAAACTTTTATAGAAGTATATTTATTTTGTTTTGAATTTTTAAATGAAAAACCTTTAACATTGTCCTGAAATGTTAAATTTATAAACTGCAATTTTTGAAAAGCCTTTTGAGTAGCTTGCAAGAATGAATAAATTTAGAAATTTTTTACATGAAAAGTTTTGGACACACTATCATTTATATTCATAAAATATAAAAAGTTTGAAATATTTGAAAAGCATTATAGGTTGGAAACTGGAGCCCTTATAGTCATTAGTAGAGATTTGAATTTATTTTTTGTGCTATATCCAGTTTTTGTTTACCACAGAACTGGAGCCACTTGTTGAGACTTCAACTTATCATATTATTTTTGTGCATTAAGATTCTGTTAACCACAGAACCGAAGCCCCCTGCACCTAGTTATATACTTGAACTAATAGTTTATAATGTGTAACCTAAAGATTCTGCAGCAGTGAGCCTTGATATTCTTAACTCTCAGTTCACCACAGAACTCAGGTCCTTATTTTGAGATTTGAACTCTTTATTTTTTGTGATATCTCCAAATTTTGCAGAGAGTTCTGATATAGTAGGCATAACAGACCTGTCTATAGCTTTTACTGTTATGTAATTTTATGCAGTACCAATGTAAGTTGACAAATAGGCTCCATGGTAGGACTATTAACAAAATTGATATATTTTCAAAAATAAAAATTTATTCAATGTATTTCTTTTAATTTAAAGCTTTGCTTATCTAAAACGGAACAAAAAAAAATACACAATGTAATGTCTTTGAGAATGCACATTGTATAAAGGGAGAAGAACACAGGGAAGAGAGAAAAATTCTAAACCATGCATCAGAGCTCCGGCAAAACCTTTTAAGTCAAACTATATATACTGAACTATCAGATCACTTACACCGGTATGTTTTTCAAACAAAGCGCATTTAATACTTTGTGCGAATTTCATAGGTTGTAAAACACAAAATATTAAAAATTGTATTATATAGTTGTTAAAATTTTTGTAATTTTGCAAAAAATACTAAAAATCTTTATAGACTATTAAAAAATAAGTATTAAAATATATGATTAAATTAAAAAAGTTTTCTTTTAAAAATTTGGATAAATATTCAAGACAATAAAACATTTATAATGAAATATATGAATGATATATCACCTTATATGCTTCTAATTAATTTAGGGAATTTAATAAAGTAATTTACGAAATTATTCAACTGCTTCATATTTCATTTATTGGGATGATCGGTTTGAAAATTTAGATCTCAAGGAAAAGATAAGTTATAAAATATATTTTACTTCTCATTTCCATCTATTGTAATTAATATATTTTAATTCCATTTAGTCGTTAAAATAGTGTAACGCTAGCTAGAATTATTTATTTGTCTGTGGTCATCTTTCTAGCTCACCCTCACCGTAAACCAAAATAAATGACAAAGAACGATATACTACTTTTATTTTCTAGTAGTATGACGCGATTAAATATACAAATGGCATGTTACAAAAAGAAGACCTGGCTTCTGTTCTTTTTTATTTTGATGTACAGCTTTAAAATATATTAAAGGAAAATGTTCGATGAATTTTTTTCATAATCTATTGAATTCTATGTAATATTTTCTCGATCTTCTGAAAATCTCATGAAAAACGTTTAATAAGAATAATTCTATTAAATTAAAAATGTTTAATCAAACTTTTATACTACTACCTATTACATGCAATTTTGTAATATTTCGCTCTTCTTTTCTTAATTCTGTTTTTTATGTTTTGTCAGATTGTATTTTTCAAATTGTTCTAATTTGTAAATATAATTTTAATCGCTTGAGATGTTTTTTAATGTAGAGGTAATATACAATAGAAGACAAATCTTTTCCTAAATTAAAATTTTTGGGACCCTAAATCCGGTCTTCTTATTGTAACGTGCCGAATAGTAATAGAAAAAGATATAAAGGTCTAGTTTATTAAAAATATTACAAAATATTATTTTTACATTTAAATTTAATATACATTATTCAATAACTATAGATTGATATATAATAATATTCCAAATGACATCATTTGCGTTCTATACTAGTCTAAAAAGATTTCTTTGAATAATGTATAATCATGAAATACTTACAAAGTTAAGAATGGACACAAATTTGTAATTAAAATTTTGTTTCAAATCATGGATCAGAGATAACAAAATTTCATAAAAATTTTAATACACTCAATTATTAGTGCAAATTATTATTTTATCAATTATTATTAATTATTATAGAACTATATATTTGTTTAAATTATTTTTCAAATCAAAATTACTTTTAAATATTTAGCATAAATGTAAACATATTATTCGGTAATAGATTGATGGATTTTAACATAGTATGTAAATTTATTTAAACGAAATATTGAAAATTTAATTATGCATCAAATAATACTTTTAAGTTACTAATTTAATAAAAGATAAAATTATATATATGTAGATATAGACATAGATATAGATATAAATTACCACATTAATTAATGTTTTTGGTTTTAATTTGGTTTTAATCATTTTCCAAAATTCTGTTGCTTATGTTTTTAACTTCTTTTTTTGCGATCGTCACAGCTTACATAACTACGAAGATTAACTTAATTTAAACCTTTCTTCAAAAACGTTAGAAACATACTTTAAATTATAACTCTTAAAATGTCCACAATTACAGCATATTTACTTGCATACCTATAAATAGGGGATGACTATGCCTCCCCTGCACCCCCATTCAAATTGTCATAGAACCTAATTTCTACAATGGCGTCTAAAATAAAGAAATGGTGGTTATGTGGCGCTCTTTCAAAATTGCCGAAAAAATATTAAAGTTTGTTTGTGCGTCTTTTGTTACATATTCAAGGTTTATACTATATGAAATTGTCTTCATTGATTAAACATATACACACGTATTTTGAACGTGTAAAATATTCATTGACTTTTATATTACAAATTTTCATAAATTTTTGCTTTTGAATAGTTAAACATTTTTCTGCAATATTGCGTATTTTAATATTCAAAATAAATAAAAAATCGATATAATACTACAGCATTGTATATAATTATACTTAAAATGCTAACTAATTTTTTAGAAAAATATTTATAATTCACAACGTCTGGAAATAAAAACGAAATTCTTTTTAATTAATATGCTTTTTAATTAACGTTGTTACTTACGCACATGATTGCGTGTGTGTTGTATTGGATTCTGAATGCAGTATATAATTAAGTAGGTACTCATATACCATTCTATGAAGTTATAAATGAAACATATATATAGTTAATGGTCTCCATTGCCCTATGCGAATCACCACTTCACATAGTTCACACGGTATAATAAATAATATATAATAAAAGTTAATAATATAATAAAATTGATAATAATAGAAACATTAACTATAAATATATTCAGTCATGGAAGCGTATTTAATCCAGGTCAATTTACGAAATTTTTTATATAATATTATTATTATATGCCTACTTCAATATAATAAAACAAGTATAATATAAATTAAAGAAATTATTACAGGAATACAACGTGTGTAAAGAATTTAAGATTGTTTTAATTTTAATGGTTAGTTTTAAATTTACTATCTAATATAAATCAACAAGACAAGAGAGAATATTACATATTTTTATTTAACTATTTATTTAAAAATAAAATTAAAATGCGTTTTCACATATACACAATAAAAACACAAGATTTTAATCAAAAGTTTGATATCAAACATGTCTCATTGGTCTATAGAATTCGAATTTATTTGAATTTGTCTTTGTAAAAAAATCAATGATCGCATTAGACTACAATGTGATGGACTACATACAGTGAAACCCCGTTTATACGGCCACCCCTCTTAAGCGGCCACCTCGCTTAAAGGTCCCGCATAAAATGTCCCTGCCGAATTCCTATCGAAATACATTGAATCCAACCCCTCTTAAGCGGCCAAAAATATTCTGACCCTCAAATTAAAATAACTCATTAAGCGGGCAGTTTTACATTTATGAATGTTATTTAAAATTTTACAGGCATACATAGATTTCAAAATTAATTTACATATAGATACAATATTAAAATAATATAGAAAACACATTGTTGCGTACACACTTCATCACTGTAAATGTTGATGTTCGGCTCCAAGTTTTGTCTCAATCCAGTCAATTGAGAATGTGTCCTCTGCAGAAAATATATACAACATTGGAATTTCAATCCCCAGCCCAGCACCTCTATTGATAGGTTTATCAATCACAATCTAATTTCCATTATTAGTTCCTTTCTTCAAAAACCGATAAACCCATTTACAAAAGTAGAGCGGAACATGGCCGATGACAATATCATTTGAAGTACACAGAGACACGCGATAACATCTTACTTTGTTTGGTCCTACAGCTGGAGCTTCTACAAAGAATTGAGAGGGCAAAAATTCTCAAACCCAAGACACAGCAAGCCACAATCAAAACGTACTTTTCCAGAAAATAAAAGACTAATTTGTAATTATGTATAATATCTATTAATTAATATTAATTTACCATTGTACATGTATTATATACAATACTGTAAATGTTATATAGTACTGTTATAATGTTAGAATACTACCTTATCTTTTTCTTCATTATTGGACTTCTATTTTTTAAAACCCCTCTTATAAGCGGCCACCCCGTTTAACGGCCAGAATATTTTTGTCCCTTGATGTTGGCCGTAAACGGAGTTTCACTGTATAACATTATTGACCAAGTTTTTAAAAATTGTCGTTTTACTTGCTTTGTACAATATTATACAAGCGACTAATATATATTTACTAATATATAAGATGAAAGTTTTAATAATGTTAAATATATTTTTACCATATTTTTGCTTATTAATTTTGTTAATGTAATGACGGAATCCAATAAAATAAGTTATTAAATAATTAGTTGTATTTATTACAAGGGCCTAAACCTCTTGCAGAATTTTTCGCAAATCAAAAGGGAATTCCAAACTAAATTTATTACAGGTGTTCATTATGAAACTGAAGACTTGTGGACTTGTGAAAATCACTTGTGGATTACACTTGTGAACTTGTGTTCTATGAAACGAAATTTCTTGTGAATTGTGGACTTGTGACTTGTGACTTGTAGACTTGTGACTTGTGCTTTATGAAAAAGGCGCAGGTTGTAATGGTATACTGGCTGTTAAAATTGTGGTGAGATGTGAGTGAGTAACAAAGCATGTTCAATTTCTAGTATTTTATAAATGTTTGACAAATTGTAAAGCTATTGTTTTATTAGATTTCACTTTTCATTTTTCGACTTTTCGCCGTCTTAATGTTTTGTCAATACTTATAAGGAGAGCCTCATACCAAAAACTAACCTCTTAAATGGATTCTCCACACTAAATTTAATTATTTTAGAGGTGCCACATGCTCAAATGGTACAATTTCAAAAATTTAAAATTTCCACGACGTGAACAAACGGGGGTCGGACGCCATCTTTAATTTAAAAAAAACTATGGGACAATTCAGATATTGAATTTAGACATATTCATGAAGTTTTCCCCTTCTACAATTTTTTATATTTGAAAGTGTAATACTCTTGGACCTAAAAACAAAAGACAATAGGTACTAATTAGACACTATATAAGGAAACTACTGTTTATCAAATATCTTATTTTTCAAAAGAGTAACTTGGAACGCGGCCTTTTTTTAGTCATGGGACTGTTCTTAAATATTTATGAAGAATGTAATTCCATCGTTCTTTTAATAGGTTTGTAAAAGACTGTTTTAAGACTAAAATAATATACTACTGAAATTTATGCATATAATAAAATAAATTTGTACAAATAATAAATATAAATTTTCAAAATAAATGAATAATAATGTACAATGTAAAAATAATCATTTTGTAATGATGTTGCTAAATACCAAGAAATAAAAAGATAGAAAATAATTCAACTTTCCAAATAACCTCCCAAAAAAGGTTTTTATATTTATCTACAAAATATCCTCTTTAAAAAATTAATATTTTTTTATATTACGTTACACTTAGTAAATAATGTACAGCACAGCGTTACAATATATACACTATATAGTTGTATACAATAAATAATGTTAACATTATGAGTGAGTGGTTTTGATATAAGTAAAAAAATATATATATAGAAAGACAAAAACAATTAAAAAAAATGTGGAAATATATAAAAAATAATTGATAGTCGTTCAAAAGTATAAAAAACTGTGCAATTAAAAATATTTAAAAGATTATGACGCTTTAAAAAGAATTAAGGAAAAATCGTTATTATGCCCAAGAAGAACTACGATTGCGTAGAACCAAATATCGGGAATCATCAAATTCGTATACCCACGTGAGATGTTTTCGGACATCTTCACTTTTTGTTCCTTCTCCCGAAATCAACTCTGTTATCTCTTCATTGTCCAAAATATCAATATCTCTTTCAAGGGGAATAACTTTGCCCTCCATCGTACCCACAAACGGATCTAGAAATTATAAAATTATAATGTCAAAAAATATTGTAATAGTATTATTACCTTCCGCAGAAAGAACCCTACTCTCAAACAAAATAATTGAAATTGCCAATTTAAGAAATTAAAAAATTCTAACTTAAAGCTAATTTCGTTTTTATTATCAACTTTATTGGATTATGAACTTTTTTCTCAATTATTTATGTTTAAATTTATTTACAAAAGTCAATGAAAGAAATGAACCCTTCAAAATTAT
>JAUZNC010036770.1:0-18839 GCA_034780395.1 Vannuccia rotundouncinata | reverse complement strand
TTGTATACATTTTTTAATGGGTGACATTCTTGAAGGATTTTAGGGAAGCTTGAAAATGGGTTAAAACTTGTTTTTTTAAACAAATTAAGGTGTAAAACAGAAAAATATTCTCACCTATAAGACACTACTGCTCATCTGATGAGTATTAAATATATTGATAACAGTATAATTAATACATTTTATAAATAATAAACAATACGACTGGTTTTCGATATCAAAAAATAAAACTTATGGTTTTTGTCGTTACGTTGCAGATTTTTTTGTAAAGGCAATTTGCTGCATGAAGTCCACGAGCAGATCATAGACAAAGATTTTTTTTGCAATTTATGTAGGAAGGATCAGAAATTGAGTTGCGGCAGATCCCAGGATGACTTTTTTTGGATGCGATCCAGTTTCAGCTATTTATATATATATCAATTAAACTAGAGAATTGAGTATATGGGGCGATGTGAGTATATTCCAATATTGACCTCATATTTAGTCAGTAGTAAGCTTCCCGCTTTTGGGAACAAGAAAGGAAGTTTACTACTGACTTAATATGAGGTCAATATTGGAATACGAATATCGCCCTGCCCTAATTACTCAATTCTTCAGCTTAATTCAAATATAAAGTCGAAACAGGATCGTATATATAAATTATATGTACATTAATATATAAAAAACGACATTAATTACGGATCACCCTAAACTAATTGTTAATTATTGAAAGATTAAAAATTATTATTTTATCAAAATTATTTTTTAACGAGCTCCATTTATGTTGATAAAATTTATTATTTATAATATTAACATTACGAAAGTTCTACAAAACTTTATAATAGCAATTTATAATCATCAATGATAATGTAGAACTGTTTAAAAACATGATTTAAATTGATCATATTTCAAGTTTTAAAACTATTAAACAGCATTATGGTGTTGTTTATATAGTCACAAAAAATTACTTGTAACTTAAAAGTTGTTCTATTATTTTTTAGGTTTGGATTGGTGAAACTGCTCATAGAATTTCTTATAGTTCGGTGGTTCGGTCTTAATGATATTAAAAAAGAAGGAATATGGAATAATGTTGATAACTCCACTGCTGGTTTCATGTAAATACATATGAAATTTTAATTTGTCTATTTAATTATTACATTTTAAAATTTATTTTGTTGATATATAAATGAGGTATAATTAATTTGTAATTAATTTTATTTTTATCCGAAATGGTTTACAAATATGTAGGTACACAGTTGAAAAATTCCGATATCATAAATTATGACTAATTTTAATTAAGTTGTCAATATAGAAATTGTTATTTAATTTGAAATTATATACATATTTCATCAAAGTGTTTTTTCTTTCAGCGCGTAGAAGGAAGGGGAACCCAACAATGTCGAAAAAGATGAAGACTGTGTTGAAATTAGTAAGGATACTGAAAAATGTAACGATCTAAAATCCAAGGAAAATTTATATTTTATCTGTAAAACTGGGAAAACAAGTAAATATTGTGCCTAAAATGATTTAGGATATTAATTTATAAATCAATATTTTACTGAAAAACATCCATAAATTATAAATGTTTTTTGACTTTTGTTGTTCCCTTTCATATTAAATGCAGTAGATTGTAATATATTCAACAATATTTTGAAAATTGAACTTCTTAACTTTTCCCTTAACGAAATATTTTATTAATGGAATAATTATATATATATATTTCATTGAGACATATTGACATTATAAAATTTAAAAATTTAAAAATATTCTTATTTTAATAACAGTGGCGTAAGAAGCGGGGGAGAGGGCTCCTGAAAAAAAAAACATAGATAACTTAGTAAGCCCGTACTTAGTTAACTTAGCAAAAACTCATGATTTTTAGTGAAATAAATTAAATATTCATTGACTTCTATGTATATAAATAAAATCAATAAAATCAATAAAAACATAGAATTATATATCGTACCTACATATAAATATTTCTTAAAAATAGAATATAATTTTAATATGGATTTTACACTGGATTTTAATTTATCTATTTCTAAAGCTAAAAATAAGCAGAGTTAGCTGGATCACCCTGTATATATATATATAACGATATATCATGTAAATTAAAAACTACATAAGTATATAAGTGTGGAATTAATTTGTTTAATTCATAGATATACTATCTTTGTTTAAGTTTGGAACGATTTGGTAATCTAGTTGATTGTTGTCACTTAGTGTCGGTTTCTGTCGATCCTGTCAAAAATTCAATATTATTAGTAATTACTGTAGTAATATAAAATTCAATAATTGTTTATATGAATTAATTAAATATATATATTCTGTTTAAGTTATTTTCAAATTATTTAACCAATCACAACTCAAGATTTGCCATACACGCGATGCAATATACTTTAGTATAGAAATGTTTTAGATGTCCAATCTAGTTCTATATATAATATACAATATCTTTGGTTTTATTATAATATAGTATTAAGGAATTGATAGCAGTATAGCATGGATCAATGATTTATATATTATTCATCTAGACCGGCAAACTGATTAATATCCAATAGTAATAAACGTCCGCGGAGGAATATTATCTATATCGATATATCAATGCCAAATTGATGGGCGGAAGTTTAACATTAACTCATTAAGATGAACTTAATTTTTAAATTAATCGATTAATATTGATTCAAAAACCCTTTTTAAAACTATACTAATACCATATATAATTGAAATGTGCTCTGGACGTTTTTTTGATCAGTTTGCCAGTCATACAAGTCAATGGTATGGATGAGCGGGGCCCATAAAATATCTTGAATTTTAATGGGAAGGGCTTGAGCCCCAATCTCCCCTGTTCCTGCGGCACTGATTGATATGCAGGATATTTCATTTGTTTTACTGTAAAAGATTTAAAATCTTCTGAAATGATCGTTTCTAATTTTTGGACTCTAAAATATAATTTAGGAAACTTGCAAATATGAGATTAACGATCACGCTTAGACTCGATTTATATATAATAATATATCAATAACTTTTCAAGTAAATATATATGATATCACATAATAGTTGAATTTATATGGTCGAATCAAATATAAAAATTCGAAAGTTTTATCAGAAAAATTAGTTTGTTTTAAAATGTAGTCATGACAGTCAATGTAATCTATTGTATGGCGGACTGTACGTATATAATAAAATATATTAATTTAGATTTTTTTGAAACATATTTAATTAAAGGCTGCTATATTGTAATTTTCGTGTAAATGTTAGCATATTAATGACCTTAACTGTTAAGCTCTTATTTATTATTGCACGTACATACATCGAGCTTAAAAATTTATTAGTATTTATAAACAGTATAATATCAGGGACAGATCTAGGAGGGGTGGGGGCTGGGCTAGGGTGACTATTCACCAGCTTATTGCCTCTAAAAAAATTTGAAATAGTCTTATTTTGCCTTTTTTTACACTGGTAAATGTAAAAGTCCCCCCCCCCCTTTTAAAAATCCTAATATATTATTAAAAATTGGACAACATAAGTTTTGGATTTAGGTAAAGCTTGTAAAAAATTTTATCAATCAATGTTGACAAATAAGTGGGCCATCAACAAGTGAGTTTTGTCTTCCATAAATTCTTAGCAGACTTTGAGCATTAACCTTTTCTTTATAGGTATTGCAATATGTTAGGCACATTTTACCAATCTGTGCTTATTAATAATATTAGAAAATTATCAATTTTAAACAAATTTATATAAAAATATAAATTATATACAAATTATTTAATATAATAAAATATTTAATACTAAAACAACAAACATTTTCTATTTATTATTTTTTAATTCAACATAAAGCAATTGAATCCAATTTATATATAAATTGGTAATTTATGCAGTACATATTAATAAATAAGTGCATATTGGTAAAATTTTCCTAACAGCAACATTTACAACAGAAATAAAATTGACTCACACAGTATGTGATTCTTTTTTTTTAGGATTGGTAGACTCTAATTGGCTGTTAATTTATACAGCTTTTCCATATAAGGAATAGTACCATGCATTCAATGTCTTTTTCACCTTCATATATTATAATACATATGCCATATGGATTTTGTATATTTTCTACAAAAAGAAAATATTTATAATATAAATTTACTTACTACATAAAAATAATTCAATGTTTCCCCCATTCAGAATAAAATAATTCAGACATTAATTTTATAAAATATAATATGTATGATCGATTGGAAAATTTTATTTATATAACTTTGTGTAAAAATCTATTTAAATTTAATAAAGGATTATTATTATATGGTGGATTGTGTCAAGAAGTATATTATAAAAACATACTGCTAACAGGTATCTATAGTATAATAATGTAAAACTCTAATTTTATTCAGAGTATTTTTATTTTATCTGTATAAACTGTTATGTAATATAATATCCAATTCTTCTATACATATATATAACTAACAAAATTGCACGACCTTTAGATACAGTATTAGATTAATACCATTGCTGCAATATTCCTTACTCTCACAAATGCTATATTAGACATTTTTATGAATAAAACAAAGAGCCTTAATCATTTTGCTTCAGTTATCAACTATAAGGGATTACTGACAATAAATCAAATAACCTAATAAATAATTTTTTATTTGTAAATATTTTATAATTTGATTCCATTATTCAGAATATAGATTATTATTTACAATCACAATTTGAAATAAAATTGCTTTATCAATATTAGGTACATACAATATGACTGACAATCCAATGTTAGACAGGTTGGAGTGATTTCAGGATTGGGAGGAATAAGTGGTACAAGGTCACATTGGGGTGGGGGGCAAAGCCATACAAGGCTTTGACATCCCTGTATATATGTTATATATTCATATGTATAATAAATCACATTTGTTTTATACATTTACTAAACTAATATAATATAATATAAATTATTTATGTTTTTATAATAACTGAAGTTTTTAAAATTTTAATTTAGTATTGTAAATATAAATAACAATGAAATCAAAATCATCAACTGAATTTCTAAACCTTACATTATTTATTGGCTGAGTGAATGCCCACATATTGTATATAATTTTGAATTAGACTTTAAAAGGTGTTTTTGTCAACTTGGAATTATCAAAACTATCAATGTCACAATTCTTTTGAAGTTTTTAGTAAATAAAAATGCAGATAACACATTTTTGAAAATCTATATTTTAACATACCATCTGTAAAAGGTTAAGAGTTTTTTTGAAAATCCATTGCAAATTTTTTTTTTTGGGGGGGGGCTGAATCAATCTCCTGCACCTTATGGCTACACAAGCAGAGTAGCCTATAAATCCAAAATTACAAGGAATAAATTTTGATTTGAATGCAAGAGAGAAAGAGCATCTCAGAAACATTAAAAAAATAATGTATGAGTGAGCAGGGGTGGCACCCTAGTACAAAATCCGCAACATGGGCCAGAGGGGCAGCCCCTGTATCCACCAATACAGATTATACTAAAAATATAATCCCATGCTGGCTAATTCTGCTAAGATAGATAAAAGTATTTTATTAATGGATTATTTAAATTAATATTTACATATGCACTAATTACATATGTACATACCAATAGACACTGTGTTCCATTAATATATAATATTAAAATTTCTATTGGTACATAATGCATGTATTTTTTATATAGCAATTGTACAACTGAGGTTTTAGTGACTTGTTAACCACATTTTTACAAAAATAAATGTTGTCACCTAAATTTTAACTAAAAAATATGATTTAATTGCATAAATTAAATTTTAAAATAATATAAAACAATATATTATTAAAAATTAGTTTTTACAGCAACTTTTATTAAGTTTATCAAAAATTAAAAACAACAAAAAATTGGATCTATAAGTGTAACACTGAAATATAAACACTAGGTGCTCTAGCAAATTGGAACAGTTAAAATGCAATAATTTTATTCTGATTATCCAGAATTCTGATTAGACAAACATTGACTTTTTATTAGTATAATTTGAAATTTCAATCATTAACCAAAAAAAATAATGTGGAAAATTAATATTCCTCTTTGTAACTTTTTGCATTATAAATATGCATAAATATATGTGTAGTATTATTGCTCAATAAAAAGTATTTCATTGTTTATAAATCTCTAATTAATATTCCAGTATATTATGAGGCAAGCATTTTTCAAATAGATTAATTATAAAGCAACACTCCCAAATGGTTGTGTCCATCTCAATATAAAATACTATATAAATGTGGAGTGATTTTGAGTAGTGGTACTCATGATGACACAATTAACTATCTTGCTCATTACTCTCTCCCTATATATGTCAACAATTAACTTGATTGAGATTATGGAAAATAATTTCCTCTGGGTTATTTGCAATCTCCAAATAAAGGTAGATATATACCATTGACCTGTTCTTATTAGTAAATATAAAATGCAATTGTAGGGATTGGAACTGTTCTAGAAATTCTGTTCATAATTCACATTAGCCAGTGTTTAAAATAGTTATTTTTTCTAATATCTTTGATTTGTGTTCTGATAAACCAGTAGTTCTGATTAGTTGGGTTCCAATTAGTCTGAGTTGGTTTCTATATAATTAAAAATTTAAAGTCACATATCATTTTTTTATGGATAAGATAAGACAATGAGTTTACAAATAACAATATATAACTTCAATTTTCTATTAATAAAGTATGCAACACTATGATACTTATTATAATTTGTATTGATAAATTAACACAACAATATATAAAGGTTTCACATAATGCACCAACTAAAGCTGTACCCATGACACAAGTTTTGTGAATATTTGAGCAACAATATTCCTACATAATCTACATTCTCATGGACAACATCATAGAATCTTATTTAGATCACAAATTAAGCATTTTCAAGTCAGTTTTGAAATCCATATTGTATAAAAAATGGTATGTATACAACTTAAAATAATTAACAAAAACATGTTATATTAAGATAATGGGTGTATTTATTTTATGTTTCTTCTTTTTAATTAATAACTTTCTTTAATATGTTATATTATTTTTATTTGTGTAAAAGTTCATTTTTTAATTTTTCTGGAGTTGTTTGTCTATATTTTACTAGGCAAAATAAAATATTAAAAAGACTTCTGATACAATGAACCTTGGATTTGTGCAAACAAATAATCTAAATGTAATATTATTTACTGATGCACTCAGTGACCTGTTTTATGACATCCTTATTTAGAATAATTTATCATTTTCTAATAATATGCTGATTTCTTTAGTTACATGCTCAGAATATTTTTTAAAATAATAAACATTATATGAACTAAAAAAATACTAATCAAGACTTAAAACAAGTTCATTGCTTACTGAAATGTTTTAAATTAAAGAAATTTTGAAATACAATATGCAAAAAAATAATGACCATATCTCTGAGTATCTTTCTGACAAAACTTAAGTTAATAATAACTAGAGTCCAACTATATTTACCGAAATTATTGTAAAAAATAAATATTGTTTTATTCATGAATAAAACATAATAATAAATTAACCTGAATCAAATATATTTATCAATCAACCATTTTAATATAGAGGTCCCTTTAACATAGTTTTTATGATACCAATTACAAAATAAACAGGTCTCTTTACGATTATAGTTTATTATAGACAGGCTTCTTAGGAGAAATCCATATTTGTAATATAAAGGGAAAAGGACCATGAATGGTGGTTTTGATGTACGTTTTATCTGCAGTTTATATAGCGTGTTGTAATTATTTGTTTCCCTTTTTAAATTAGAGTAAAGTATTCTGTAAAAATTCTTTAATGATTAAGGATTGTGGTTTTGAAAATAAAAAGTAAAACTTTGTATTTATCTGATTTACATAGTTTTATGACATTTACCACATTCCAATGTGTAACCTACATTTTTATAAACCAAATCTTCATTATGATGAGATATATGTATAAGTTTATTTGTTGTATAAATACAAACATAATATTGTTGTTAAAACATAATATAGAGATCGTTAATTTAATTGCCTAATTGTAGTAAGAAGTATGTTTTTATATTTTGTGATGTATAACATAGTAGTTAAAATATATATTTTTAATAACTTCAAAAACCATATTAACATGTGTTTATGGAAACTTTAAGTGTTTAATTTGCAGTTTTTTAATAATTGTAATAGTATTGTTTTAATTTTTTAATTGTTATTTAATACTTGCCAGTATTATACATTTTATTTTGTTCAGGTTTTCCTTCATTACCTACTTATTCTTTTAATAAGTTTTTGTTTAATTCTTATCAATAATCAGACATGGCCAATCAAATAGCCAATGTTATTCAAATGACATACACCAAACTGAAACATTAATTAATAAAAAAATACTAACTACATATTTTTCAAAATGTCGGTTTTATTTATCTGGATATTGAAATAATAATTATAAATTTTCATTGGTTCACCCAGACATAGAAAAATATGTCTCCGGGCCTCAGAACTTGCCAACCCAGTCCTCCTTGTATCACAACAGGGGAGCCACTTCCCATCATTGGGGAGGCCCGGGATTCTTTCTTCCCTTTCCCCAAAACCGTTTCACACTTCCGCATGAAGTCTGGGATCCAATAACACAGAGACTTGATGTCAATGCCTTACGATCTCACGGCCCAGCTTCTGAGGGCCGATATCCACATTCACACTGCCCCATGACTCAGGTTTTAATTAATCCATTCTAATTTATTTTCACAAACAGCATTTTTTTTTTACTTCTATCCTAATTCACTTTGTAATTAATTTATTTTCACCCACAGAAATGGCCAGGACGTCCCATATTTCATTCGGTGGATCAGGGGAAATGGATTAATGAACATCCAGTCACGGCAATTCCAAGAGACGCACGGCTCTTCTACAACGAAGAAGACTGGATTAAGTGGAAATCCATGGTGTATAAGCCCACACTACCTGGTATTTCCTCCTCCCAGAGAACGACCAAGTCTGCTTCAGTTGATGATCGTCCGCGTGGTAAACGTCGCATCAAATGTCCACGTGACCATGACTTCTACTTTTGACATATATTTTTATTATAGATTGTTTGCATATTATGTGTGTATTGTACTCATTATCCTATATATATTATTTATCTAGATCGGGAAACTGGTTGAAAAAACGTCCACAAGCTGAGTCAAAAAAAAGCGTTCAATTATATAGCCTAAGGTAAACATTTCATTTTAAAGAGTGTATTTGATCAATACTTGGTTCGATCAATATTATACAGGGTGCAAAAACAACGACCGATTTTGTTATTCAGATTTAGTCTACATCAGATATAATTTATATTTCTATAAAACATGCTGATTGATAAAATTGGGTCGTGCAGTGTCATAGATAGTTATTAAATCGTGCGTTACTTCTGAACCATTCTGTATATTGATCAAATTCTCTCTTACGAACAAAATTAATTATCATATATAATTGAAATCCGCATGAATAACGCCAATGAATTTGATACTGATTAGGTATATGCGTACCTACTCTTAAATTATTATTGAATTTTTTCAGTTTACCGATCTAGATAATTATTATATAGGGCAATGACATGTACTATATTTTTGTTTGATCAATAATTTTCTTTCTAGAGTTCGGATGAAAATTAATCACATTTTTCTCTATGTTGTGTATCTCGAAACAGTTTATACTTTTGTTATCACCAATTATAACGAACAAATTATTTATTTATTTATTTATATAATATATATTTATATATCAAGCTGTATATTCCCCAAATTTAGAATTTAAATATTAGGACTTTCAATTCTTCAACGGATAAAATTATATTTTTGAATCTACTACTATTATATATACTTAATATATTTCCTATCCACTAAACATGTTTATTTATGTTTTGTACAATACGCAATCCTAATGTTTGACTATAGATAGATCGATTCAATTCGCGGGCCGGACGTCTATTATATATAACATCGAAAGAAAAAAAATGCAGTGACGTTTTTTAAAAGTTAAGAGAGCCTGTCTTAGTTGACCCAAAAAATTAACTGGAAAGCTTGAAGAGAATTAAGCCGACAATCCGCGTTACAAATAATGCATAACATAATTATTAATTATTCGCAAGTGGTACTGACAAGCCACTGCAGACTAATTAGATAGCAATTTGTTATCAGATATTAATCTATATATTGTCCAAGATTTTCACTGTTTATCTGTTTCTTTCATTATTATGACAATTAACTTGGAAGTGGGGTCTCCTTATTATCAATTAAGGGCTCAGGGCTGAGTATAAGTTTCGTTCTCTTGTCCTTGACGCTTTCATCTATAAATTAGACTTACTTTTTATCCAAAAAAATCATCTCCGAAATTCTAAATCTCTCACCCTCAAAAAAATATATTTCATATTTATTCTTCCCCATAGCAACGGAACATCTTCAATTGTCATGAAACCCATCTCGCACCCTTCAGGTATAACAACAATCTCAGCCCATTATTCAGTCCTGCCACACATGAATGACATTTTTAACTTAACTTCTTTGTAGCACTTGCAGGTAATAAAAGACTGAAAACTTAATCAACCTTAGTATCACTGTCGTCCTAATTTATATTACCTGCCAGCTCTCAAAAGGTGTTTAAAATGTCAATAGGTGACAGGGCTTTTGTGTTGCCATGGAGGGTTAGAAATGGGTTTGAAGGCTTGAAGAAGAGCTGGATGTTGTTGGATGAAAAACTTTTACGATATTATATTAATTTATACAAAAATATTGATTCTGGACTTTAAATTTAATCGAAAAATTATTTTAAAGAATTTGAATATTATACACTCATTCAATACTTAAACGTGGTATTTGATATTTTATCAAACGATATTAGTGAAATCATATCCAACGCTCGAAATATATATTGAATAAATTTATTAAACATTTGAACACACTATTAAAAAGTAAAGTAACTATTGTTTAACAAAATAGAATACAACACTCATTTTAAATTAATAAATAGAATAAATACCACGCACACGTTTGAATTTTAAAAATAGAATCCTACGTGGAGTTTGAATTTGAAAAATAGAATCCTACGCGGAGTTTGAATTTGAAAAATAGAATCCTACGCGGAGTTTGAATTTGAAAAAATAAATTACCTATGGAGTTTGAATTTGAAAAATAAAATACCTACGGAGTTTGAATTTGAAAAATAGAATACCTATACGGAGTTGGAATTTGAAAAATAGAATACCTACGCAGAGTAGAATTTGAAAAATAGAATACCTACGGATATAATTGAAATTAATACATCATAGAAATGTTAAATCCATTGTTAAAACCATAGAGTATTTATTATAGATATACTATCTTTGTTTAAGTTTAACTAGATTGGTAATCTAGCTGATTGTTGTCACTTAGTATCGGTTTCTGTCGATCCTGGTAAAAAATTCAATATTATTAGCAATTACTGTAGTAATATTAAATTCAATAATAATTGTTTATATTATGTATCAATTAAATATATATATTCTGTTAAAGTTATTTTCAAATTATTTAACCAATCACAATATCTATGATATTTTCCATACACGCGATGCAACATACTATAGTATAGAAATATTTTAGATGTGCAATCTAGTTCTATTATATAATATACAATATCTATGGTATTTATACAGAGATTTCAACTCTTATTGATTTCATATGCATTGCATTGTAAATTTTTTTCGATGGAAAATCGTTGTATTTAAATGAAGTTTGCATAAATGGGTAGACAAAGAGTAGTGTTATTTAAAATTTAATTAATTTAATTTTTAAGAGCAACTTACTATAATCAAGCAATTGTAAGATACAAAAATTGTCTGTAAAGTACAATTAATTACATTTGTATCATAAACTGTTTTATTACAAAAACTGTTTCACTTCTATTATTTCTTAAATGATTATTTTGAAAAAGCTTATGGGTATAGACGAAAAGTTGTATTAAACTGCATACAGAATCAATAAGAGTTGAAACTCATGTATAATTATTGTATGGTTATAACTATACGATTATCATCGATTATAATATGCGTGCCGTAGAAAAATGTATTTTAGAATAGTTTTAAAATGCAGTGCTGGTTTAAAAAAACTAGTATTATATACTACTATTACCTATAGTAGGTCGGAATATGTCTTAAAAAAAATTTCTTAATTAGAACCTTTATATTCAGAGCCGTGTGCACCGCATAGAGCATTAAGAGCGCGCGCACTCCCTTTAAAAAGTGGGGTTAATTCTTTTTTACCCATGATAGTAAAAAGGATTATATCTCTAAAATAGCTGCATAGGGGAAGGGATTATTTTGAAAAAAGGTATATTAATATTCCATTTTTGATCAGTTTGAAGCATAGACATTGAAGTTTGAAGATATAGATAGCTCGCGACTAGACGTATTAGAATTACAATATTCTACGGTTTTTATAAATCTTCTAATTAAAGTGAAACGTAGCAAGGCTTTATTTTATTTTTAAAGGTATTATTCTATCAGATAGAGCCAAGGATTCTAAAAAACTTTTATATTCATCATTCGAAAATTAAAATAAAGTTTTTTTTCTATACGTTACACGTGTTTAACCCATAAAAGTTAATTTTTTTAATATCAATTTAATAAAAACATTATTTATCCAAACTTGGATGTTTCTTCTGCAGTTTTGGATAGAACACATTACACTGCTTATAGTCATAAGAGCTAGATATATATAATCATATTTTTTATTAAACATTTTAATAGTTATATTTTTATTTAACTAGTAAAATCTGCGGATTTCTCTAAAAAGAGTCTTGAATTTCCAATTGGACTACTTACTTTTTTAGATGTGTAGAATCCGTATGCGCATTTTATGAGACTATATAATAGCCATGACTTTTTAAGGCCCTTACTTTTATTTTAAATAAAAAAATATCAAAAATATTAGTTTGGTTATTTGTATTGGAAGTATAGGAGAAATTTTGGGAGAGTTGGGTTAAATGGAAGGTTAATTGTATTCAAATTCATACTATAAATATGTGATTCTGGAATACGCATCTTATGGTACCAACCATAATTATACGATCCGTAACTTACTTTTCTTTTAAATCCAAAAAATTAAATAAATAATATTTTGAATAACTCTTAAGAGAAATTTTTTTATACATTAAATGTGTATATAATACATTTCGTCGATTGTAAATTTTATATGTGGGCAAAAAAAATTTTAATTATAAAAAATAAAAAATTGTGATAGGTATTCTGTCATCAGATATATATATATATTATTTGCTTTTTTGAAATCTTTAAAATCATTTGTGACGACTAATTTTCTCTGCGTATCCATACCCTTTTTAATTTCTGGTATCTCTGATAATTACTAACGTTTTACTATTTAAGATATGATAATGAAAATTTAAATAATATATCAATTTGAATCTAGCACATTACTAGCTAGCACATGGCGAATCTAGCACATGGCGGACGGCAAGGGTCATCTGTGGATATATGGAAATTTTGTGATATATTGGATATCTCGAGCGATATACCCTTCGAAATGTAGGATAATATGTGACCCTAGCCAGCCGCCATAAATTTTCCATGTATAATGGAAAAGGTTATAATATAGTTATCGGTTAAAGTTTAGGAATCGTTATATATTGCTGGATAATAATAAGAATAATGTTGACAATATCCGATTTTTTAAACCTTATATTTCAAAGATAATTTCAAAATATCAAACCGCTTTAAATTTTATTATAAGAGTATTGCTAGTTGTCACAAAATTGACTAGTTTGTTGAGGTTTCAATTAATATATACATCTACTTATAACAACAGTGTAGGAAATGTGTACATATATATAGATGAACATAGAATCTTAAAATCTACTATCGTAAGATTAGTTATTGATTAATTTATAGTATAAACATTACACAACTATATAACTAGATCTGCAATCTAAAAATAAATGCTTTTAACCGTCGTGTTAGGCAAATATATAACTTGAAATTGATCAATCAAATTAAAGTAATATCTGCCTGAAACTTAAAATTAACTAATCAAATTTTAATTTTTTTGTCTAAAACACCGGTTAAGAATTTTAAAGGCATTAATTTTAGGTTACAGATCTAGATTAAAGTAAATATATAAGTAAATATATAAGTAAGTATATATATAAAGATATTTAAGGATACATAGAAGATAAATAAGCGAAAGATTAATTTGTTAGAATTACTTTCAACCGGTTTTCATTACATATTTTTAAATTTTGTTAATTGTTAGACATTAATTTTACACTAAAAAACCAATAGAATAAATCAAAATGTCTGGATCTATGTATCAAATTCCAAATATGCAAATCGCAGAGTTTCCTTTTGACCATCAGTCAATAAGAGAATTAAATAGGCACGAAAAGAGCCTTGGATTATTAACCGAAAAGTTTGTACAACTTTTGAAAGAAGCACCTGACGGTATTCTAGATTTGAAATTGGTATGTATAATTTTTGTTAGAATATTGGTTTAATTTTGTATTTGATTCCTAGAAAATAGTAGGCTTAATTGGAAAATAGATTACATTTTATATAAATTTTTAAGGATATTCATTTGAATTTTTAAAGAATGTTCAATCTTCTATTAATTTTAAGTTGGCCGGCCTACAGGCTAAGGCAACTGAGGTGTTCTTTTTGGCAAAAACAGTGCTGCCCCTTCAAAAGTAAACTTACACTAGATATTGGGTGTCTTGCAGAAATTATGAGTATTTTATCCATTGTACTAATACAGCAATGCTTTTTTTCTATAGCAATTATTGCAGGTATGGTCTGTTGTGTCAATATCAGATTTCTCCACAAACTTTTTTTGTGTAAAAACTAATTGAAATAATTTAAAATAATTTTTTAGAAAAAATGTAATACAAAAATATTAAACAAAATCATAAATTTATCACAATTTTTTATGCAATATGTATATGTCTATGATTAAACACTTTTACTTTAGCTTAGTAAATGCAACCTAAAAAAATTCTAAATTAAACCTATCATACCCAGGCTAAAAGATGCACCCAAAAAAGGGGGGGGGGGGGGCTAAATCAGCCCACACTTAATATTTATTTCACACAGTTTAACTATCACCATGAAATTTGGTATGTAGGTAAAATAGTTATATAGAATGTGTATGCATAGTAATGTAGTTATCATGGTTTGATGACAGACAAGCAAAGATGCACCCTAAATACAATACCAGGCCCTGGAATTTTATTTTTGTTTTTCCAAAACCTTCCCAAACTGTACGAACCCTGTAACTTTGCTTTTTGGTGAAGAGAAGCAACATTTTGGTCAATGTTGCCTTGTATATCAAAGGAGGCATTGATATAATATATAAAACTAGACTAAAAAAATCAATAAGCATATTGTGGTTGCCTTATGCGATGAGTCTACATTGTAGCATAGTTTTATCTGTCTAGTCTCTGCATACTGTATAATATATATATGTAGTATTAATGTACAAATAACACAGATTGTTTCAAATATTACACCCATTGGAACACTATAACAACCACCACATTATATTGTTCTATTTAGAGGAGATACATGCAGTAATATATAGGTAGAGGATACATAAGAAATATGGATTACATATACATAATTATAAAATATGTGCAATTCACAATTTTAAAATGTATTTAAAATCAAAAGTAAAACCCACACAACACTACTTCTTCAAACTCTCCATCATTGACCTTTTACATTTGGTCAAAATGTCCCTTGAAGGAAACTTTCCCAAACTTTTTTCCCTTTTTTTAAAAAAAAGCATTATATTCAAAATGCGGGACATATCTCTACTTTCGCGGGACAGCTCAAAAAGAGGGATTGTCCCATGAAAAGCGGGGCAGTTGGCAGGTCTGCAATACATACTTGGAATAGCAAAAGTGATAATTCAGGAGCAATACTAAACTAGCTTATTATAGTTGTGTTAAGTGTGCCAGAGGGCTTTGTGTATGGTATACATGCAGGTAAGGTGCCAGAATTGTATGTAATGTGTGCCTATGTAACAGACTTTTATTTTACACATACATATATCTATATAATATATATATACAGGGGCGTGTGCAGGAATCTAGCTGGGGGGTTCCACATTTTTTACGATAGATATGTAATATATATTAATTTGTTATTTACTCTTTATTTATTATTATATAAAATTAATATATTGTAAAATAGTTTTTACAAATTATTAATTTACAGGGTTCTTACACTTTTATCCATTTCAAATTCAAGGGGCATTTTAAAATGATTAAATTATCATAATTAAGTGTTTTTGATATAAATATTTAGAAAATCTCATTTATATTAATAATTATTTACTTATTATAATAAATGTATGTAACAGAGTTTAGAAATATGTAATAAATGTTTCAGAGTTGTATGTTGTTTTTAAAAAAAGTGTTTTTCTGGTTTTTAAACCTAAAAAGCAATAAAAGGCATGTATTTAAAATGACATAAAATCACAAAATAGACAATAGAAATTTTATACAACATACAATAAAATTAAATGACATTTCAAAGGACACGCCACTGATATATAATTAGCTATTTATATAATATATATATATAATTCATTATTTATATATATGTATACAGGGGTGGATACAGCTTTTTGGCCAGGGGGATCTAGATTTTGTACCCTGCCATCACCTTTAATTATGGCGAGCAGCTTGCGGAATGAGCCTATACAATCCTAGCTTGTGAGAATTTTTTTGGGGGTTTTTAGACCTTAGAATGCATTTCTTGGCATAATTTTGGGGTATTTTCTGGCCCCAACTTGGCAGGGGTCCTGCCCAGAAAAATATAAAAATAGGATATTATTATTATAAAATTAGTTTTAATTTTCTTGATTTTTGACTCTTATGATGGGTAACTTTGAATTGGGTTTCTGTTCACAATTCACATTAGCCAGTGTTCTGATAAGTGATTTTTTAAAATAGTGTATAAATAGGCAAAAAAATTGGGTATTTGATTTGTGTTCTGATTAGCTGGAGTAGACTGTATTTTTAAAAATATATTATCAAAAACTTAATTAATTTAATTTAAACATTTTAAAATGCCCCTTGAATTAAAAAATAGACCCTTGAATTTGAAATGGGTAGAAGCATGAATACACTTATTTACATTGACAGTGTGTCTCATACATTAGTGTGTCTCATCTATTTCAAATTTTTATTATATTTCCAATGTTAATAATGTATTTCCAATGTATAATGTCTGATCCAAGAATGTATATTCTTGGATTTATAATTAATGGTTTGATTCTTTTTGGATTTAGACACTTAACTCTATTACATTTAATATTTAAATTGATATATATATATAGAGAGAGAAATAAGATAATAAATATATTTTCCCATTATATTATTTATATTTATAATTTCAATTTTTTGTTAGTAATTAAATTAGGTTAAATTAGCTGCTTAAAGTAAATACAAAATACTTTTATTAAACTAATTCTTATTTTTCTGCAACTGCATTATACACAATTTTAAACAAATGTATACAATTGAGATATATTATAAATTACCATCTTGTATAGATGATGTGACTACAGTCTACTTGTGATTGGCTCATTCTGTTTTCTGCACTCCAATGGCACCTATATCCACAGTATGGTCATTTTTCCAAACTGCAGACACTGCTTAATATTATAGTAAGGCATTGTCACACTTAGAAATAATCTCTATTGACATGCTAGTTATCAGGACTTTCTTCATGGCACTCTTGACTGGGATATTGGGCATCATGAGCCCATTTTTATATGTAGAGATAGAAAATAGGTAAATCTCAGGTGACATATTGCTATGAAAAAAGAACTTATTAGTTATTAATCCGGCCCAGTGCCATATCTTTTGAGCTGGAGGGGCACTATTTTAAGTGGCACAAAAATGTAATTGTCTGATTTTTGGGAGAAAAAAATTAATCCAATTTTAAGTGTAACTAGACAGCATCAGTTATATAACACCAACAAATACTTTGTTATTAATTTATGTAATTTTGTATGTAATTTTATGTACATATTCTATATGAAGTGGAATGCAAGGTAATACCTAAATGTCAATGATATATGCTATACTGAATAGTAAGTATTATTAATATTGACTGTATAGTATTTAATGTTCAAAACACTAGAAAAGTAGCTGCTTCTCTGTATTTATGAAATCGTTTCCAACAGTTTCGAGATTTAAAAAGTCTGTTTTGTCCTTATGTACATTTAGTATTATCAAATGATTTTATAATTATTTTTGTTACATTGTTTTGATATATATTAGCTAATATTGTTAATTTTCAGGCTGCTGATTATTTGGCTGTTAGACAGAAAAGAAGGATTTATGATATCACCAATGTTTTGGAAGGCATTGGACTTATTGAGAAGCGAACTAAAAACAGTATTCAATGGAAGTATGTAGTAAAATTTATTTATATAATTGTATTATACTACATTTGTAAATATATATCATGATAGATATCATTAGGCATTTCTTACAAATGTAAGACTTGACACTTGATTACTACATTTAATGTATGTGATACAACATTTGTATGGGTCTTGGAAAACCAGAAAAGTCTTGGTATTTTAAAAATCCATTCCAACATTGTAAATAGTCCTGGGCTGGTATTCATAACGGTGACTTAATAAAGTCAGCGACTAAGCCAAGTCACTTCCAAAATTTATTATTCATAACAAAGTCTACAACTCGACTTAGCTTAGTCACTTACTAAGTCACCGAATCTAGGTTAAATGAGTTTACAGCATGAACTTAGCCAATGAAATGCCTTCAGTAACAAAATAACTCAATTGTCTTCCTGCATTGTTTACTTGTGCT
>JAUZNC010036769.1:14112-59535 GCA_034780395.1 Vannuccia rotundouncinata | reverse complement strand
AGATTTTTCGATTAGGCTAATTCTTTTATGGTTGAGCAAACTCAAACCATTTTAGCTGTTAAACATATTATTAAAACATTCTCTCTGTTATTCACATGAAAAGTTTGAATTACAAACCTCGCTGTTATTCCACTTTTTGATAAGAATGATTAAGAACCAGAACATCCTCTTGGCCGTCTTTTTAATAACCCTTGTCCACAAAGTCATCAGTTCAGAGCGGAGTCTAAATCAAACCAATACTCAAAGATTACTCATTTGCGCTCTGTCAAATGTTTTAAATATACATAATTATTATTAAATAATATTCATTTTGAAAACAAAGAAATATAAAAAATATTCAAAGTTGTTTAGCAATTGCCTTATCGAATTGTAAATATATTCGTTATGACATACACTTTATAATATTTCAAGTAGAAAACGTCCTCTGACCTTCAGAAAGACGTCATTATTTACCTTTTTGCCGCTTCAATAGCTTCTGAAGAGGGAGGGGGAATAAGAACAATAGTTGCTGGCAACAACACTGTCTTCCCTTCGTGGTCCTCAAGCTGAACATAAAGCAACACAACTAATTAGTTCATATATTATTATCTAACTATTTATTTGAAATTTCTCTTATTCTCGTATTTATTCTCTAACTTTCTGGTCTTATCTGTTTAAGATTCAAATATTTCAAACATTAAACTTTTTATTGTTGAGATAATTACCGATTAAACTAGTTTCTTTATTAACTAACTCTAATACAATTTTTGTTAAGCTTAAAAGTTATAGTTAGATATTTGAAGTACAACGTACCTTCCACTCCTGAGAATCCGAGTTGTCCAGCAAAAGAAGATCTTGTTTGGCCTGAATTTGTTGCTAAGAAACGAAGAAATTAAACCTGAATACTTTAAAAATACTTTAAAATATTTTAAATACATTATTACTTTAAAAAAAAGTATTCCATAAAGTAAAACAAATTATAGTTTAAAAAAAGTTGATAATTTTTATTCTTTTTTTAAAGTTTATAATATTTTAAATATAAAAAAGCCTCACATTATTGTGCGCTGTGTAATGAGTCATCGTTTCCACCCACATCGGCTTCCTGATCTTCGTGGTTCTCAGATTAATTGGATAAATACGAACAGCCTTCAAGTAGATTCGGTGGACGCAAGACTGCCAATATTCCAAAGCTTCGAATAATTCCTTGACATTAAAAGTAAAACGGTTCGAGATGAAAAATCAAAACAATGTATAAAGGAGTCAAACATTAAATACTAACTTTTAACTGGTTCACAAATTGATCCAGGTCGGCAGCAGAAAGAGTGGATTTCGTCGTATCGTCGGATATATTTCCGAGCAAGTGAGTCAGATTCACGTTCATTGCATTCGTGATCTCTCGAAGATCAAAGAAGTACTAAATCAAAAGACATACGATTATGTGGAATTTTTAACGGCTTGTATATGAATATAAAATAACAGGTTTACCTGATTGTAATGAGCTGCGTATTTGAGATGTTTTTGACCGCAAGACATCAACCTCTGAAGCCAATCCCAAGAATTCATCAAGCAATTTGCTCGTTGCTAAATTGAATAAGTTTCAGAAAAATATTTAAAGTCCGCTTGAAGTAAGAAATACTGATAAATGTAACTGAGTTGGTATAGGAAATGATTATCTGAAAATCTACCTGAAGAAGAATGGCGGATTTGTTCATGTCATGAAAGCGAGCATCGTCAGGGAGAGACCCCTTCTGTAGCTTATTCTCCATTTCTTGAAGTTCGGCATCAATGTGATCTGTCATCAATACAGCTTCTCCATCGGTGGCAAAACTGGTTGACTTTGTAAGAAAACGAAATATAGCGACTTTGAAAAAGACATATTTCACACAAATTTGTAGCAATGTTGCAAAATGTGAAAAAAATTCCACTTCTAAATTATAAATTAAATTAATAGTGATATCTCTTACCACAATACACTTCTGAACAATCATCATACGATCCTCAATTCTGGCGATGTCAACCTGCATGGTCTTCAGTACGTCCTGTCCAGTCTTCATGGAAATAAAATATTCAAAATTTCAGAAGAAGAATTAAGAGTTTTAACTTTTAAATACATATTGATCTTTTTTTCTGGACAGTTATAGATGTTCATATGTATATCAAAATATCGGTAATTTCTGCTAACTCGTATACTATTTTAATTTGTTTGAAATATTTTACTTCATAAAATAGTCCAATTAGTTTCTATTACAGATATTACAGAAAGTCTATTTACTTGTTTTGCCATTAAATATATTATAAATGTGCCAAGGTCTTGCTTTACCATAGATTTTAGATTTCACCATATTTATTTATCATAATATTTAGATTTTTAGTTAACCAAATTGTATTTTTAAGTCATTTTAATTTAATCGGTATTGATTGCGACCCCTTTTTATATATGAGACGCTGTCTTACGACCGTATAAAGCGAAGTACTTTTGTCAATCTAGAGGAGTTAATTACGATATCAATATTCTCAATATTATTTTAAAATACTAAGCGTATTACTTAAACATATTTACAACACATTTTTAATAACTTTATAATTTCGTACATTAAAATATAATTTAACAACTTTACTGTTAGTAATAAATTATGTATTAAACATTATGTTATATCTGTATAATCTATAAATCAGTAAAAAATAAATGTATTAATAATAAATAGAGATTACACTCTAACTTCACTTCTAGCTTCACTCAAACGCGAATAATACAATTCTAAACTTTACTTCTACCAAATTTAATCTATTGTACATTTCATTTTATAAAAAGACGACTAAACAAAATAAGCTATTGTCCACGTGCTTCACTAAGTTTGTAGCGCAATTTCCTGACACGGAACAATGAATGTCATAACGATTCTTTTATACCGCCCGGTATTTATTCTCGTGTGAATAAATATGGTACTACTTTGGCGCTGCGAAATAGCAACTATATGAACTCTTGTGCCATGATCATAAAATGCATCACACACAATACTTTCCCACAGACGACCGACCCAGTATTCATGAATCCTGCATGGTATTCTTTGCATTCCTTCTTTTAGGCGTGATTACATTTTAATCGATAGGTACATTTCTCTGTGTAAATTTGACCTATATGCGCCTCCAAAAAATTATTTTATATAAATGTTTACTTATAATAATCCTATTTTAGAAATATGTATATATATATATATGTTTAATTGTATATTAGCATATATAGTATATATAAAACACAATTCATAAAATTATATTGAATGAAATAAAATAAAAAGTAAAGTAAAGTTATTGTATTGCATAAAATAAATCGAAAAAATTACTTTCATATAAAATTAAATTTTATTCCAGAGAAAACACGAAAATATTATTTATTTTAAACAAAAATGTTGAAACTCTTAACCTAAAAATTATTTGTTAAAAAATAGTCTTGACATTTCTATTAAACTTTAGACTCTTGTTTGATGTGATTAAAACTGATATTTAGATATGAAATAAAAATTATAGGGTAACATTTAAAATCAATTATTGGATGAAAAATAACACATTTTTCAGATTAATGATTACGCTTCATTTAATATTTTATGAGTTTAAACTCTTAAACGTTGATAAATTCTTATTACATAGAGGCTTATTTATGGTTATATTGATTTCGTAAAGATGAATAGTTATGACAGAACTCTCTTTCAGTATAGGGAAAAATAACAAACAGAAAACCACCTTCCAGTTATTTTTAAAACAAAGGAAAACATTTATAACTTTAAAATAATGAATTACTATTTCCAGAAACTATTCCTTTTTAAAAATTATTCCCAAAAACAATTTCAAAACAGTTGCTTTAATATTCTTTTTTTACTTTGTAACAATACAAACTAATTTTTTAAATTGTATTCATATTTATAAAGAACGCGTTTTTATGAATTTACTAAATTTTTAAAATATTAATGAACTTTGCTAATTTAATCTATATTGGTATAATCTATCTAACTTAGATGTAATGTGTATTAATTGAGTAACTAATCAGAAATTATAATCAGAAAATGCTGATTGTACAGCTATTTATTTTCGAATTATACATTTTTAGCTTGTTCTCCAAAATCTTTCAATTAATGTTTTTATATATTAAAATATAAAAAACCAAAGGAATTACCTGATGTGTGCATCTGGCAATAACGACTTTGTGGGGATTGAGAGAAGCGCTTTCACGTTCATCCTGATTCATCTTGTAAAATCGAATCTATAAATTAATTAATAAACAATTCTAATTTCCGCTCTTCGTTCACTTTCTTCTGATGAAAGCTTCCGGTAAAATGTAACTTATAAATCTGAGAATACAATAGACTCAATGGTTGTACGTTGACCCACTACGGCGGGAGGTAATAAAGAAGGCCTATCAAGGTACTGTGAGTGTAATAAAACATTATGCACCAAAAGGTGGAGCTAAAGAATTTAATACAGTTAGAAAAACGACCATTGAAGCCTTACCCATTCATAATAAGATTTATGTTAGCGTGGAAAAGAAATTTTCTTCTGAAATTTGTATTTTATGTAATGTAACATAATTACAATTATAATTATAATTATTTTATTTTATTTTTAATTAAACGAATATGGAATTATAAATTACGCTTTTAAGCAAATCAAAAAAACTCTCACGACGCTTAAATTTAGAAAATATTTTTTACATTTTCACAACACTATCTACTGCCGGGTGTCTATCTATATATGTAGCTTTACCCAAAAATACAAATGTTCATTGTATATTAATTGCGAAAATAATAATTCAAAATAAATTTAAAAGCTCTAAAAATTAGCTAGATATAATTCAGCAGTTTGATTTGTATCGAATTGACTCAATCAATAAGATTGTGTTGGTGCAGAGCGAAACATTATTCCATTTGACATTTGTTTATCAATTTTATGAATTTCCGAATTTACCAGTTATGTCATTTCATTTTGGGCAGATAATTAACAACTCTTCCTGCTCTGCGTCAAAAATTAACACAATAATTGACACAAAATATGAACAAAAGTTATGGGATATACTCTTTAACTGTATTACGCTTTCCTTTATATTTATAAAGACGGGGACCACTTAAAAATATCATTAAATTATAGACAAAGTAATTAGTTTATCTTTGATTCGTTTATGTTTCGTATTTGTTACTTCATTTTGTTATTTATCACTGAAAATTCAGTTGGCTTCTTCTTATTCTGTATTCCACGGAATAATGTTTAAATGTTATAACTACTAATAGATGACAAAATATGTTTACAGTTACTCTTACATTTTTAAAAGGGAAAATTATAAATGATAACCTGACACAATTATGACAATATAATGGTGAGTTAAAAATTAATAAATATTTTACATCTCATAGAAAGCATAGTTCCAAACCATATTTTTCGTTACATTTTCAATTTTTTGTCCAATTTAGAATCATCCAAAATTTTATATAAATTATATTATTTAATTTGTTTATTTTTATATACGATGAAACTTGTTCAATATTGTATTATACGCAGGTACGAATTTTTCTTTATATTAATTGAATAGAAAATCAACCTTTATCTTAAATAAACGCAAATAATTGGTAAATGCCAGAAATAAAAGACACTAAAAGACCAAGCCATACATTTACTTTTTTCCTTGAAAAAATTGCTTTAGAAGTCTAACCAGTTTCTAAGTGTGTAATTTGTAATCTTGTCTGCGGTTAACATTATAAATAAAAAAATAAAAATAAGCCTAAATAACGACCATGTCAGAAGACATTTAGAAAAATAATTCATTTTGAAACATTCGTTACATATTAATTTATATTTCGTATTGATTTTCTGCATGCTATATTGCTTTAAAGGAAGAACTATATAAAGGAAGATATAAATAAATGCTATATAAAGGAAGAACGGTATCACTCAATAAAATTAAATTGTGATTATTTACCCCCAACCCCGTCAAAACATGACAAAAACTAATATATTAGATTTAATATAAACATTTAAATTCATGAACTCAGGAACTCTTTTCAAATTTTTAATAAATCAAACATAAAGTATAAATACAAAGTAAAAGTATATATATATTTATGTTGAGAAATATGAGATAATATAAATAAATATTGTTTAACTTATTATCATGTTATACACAATAAAACAATTAAAATTTGGGATTAATCAAAAAGCGAAAGAACAACAACTTTATTTTAAGCACCATTTAATTTTGAATATAGCGTTAACTAAGACAAAATGTTTTAAAAATACCTTTTATTGATATTTAGTAATTTCATATATTAATTTAAAATAATATCTAATATTGAGAGTACGTGTCAGAGAAGTAAATAATAAAATAATAAAGGTCAATTTAAATAAAGATAAAAACACTTTCAGTATAAAATTAACTGCCTAAAACTACAATAAAATAAAATTAAATGTAATTTAACATGATATAAGAGGTACTACTTAACAGACGTAGTGGGTATAAGTCTTATCAGTATAAGTCTTATCAGTATTTTCGTTAAATTTTACTTTTATTGTATCTTACCGGAATTCTTTTAAATAATTTATAAGAAGAAAATTGTTAAAAAAAGCTTTTGTATATATTACTTATAATGAGCAATATCAATGAGCAACACATAAAATTATATATCATAACCATAGGAAGCCAAAATGTGGAAGGCGAGTAATGTAATTGTAAATAAACAGGAACTTTATAAAAATTTGAGTTTACAAATATTAAAAGAAATACAAAAAATGTACAAAAAGAAATAAGTGATATTGCGGCAATATCTAAATATACAAATATTTTATTGATGATATCAAAAATTCTTATGAATATTCATCATCCTCGTAGTCTCTTGCCCTTGCCAATCGGTTCCAGGGTATCATAACCAATACCCCTCCGATCACCATACCAGCTCCAGCCATGAAGAAAGACGTTACGTAGGTGTTGAAGGCTTCCAATGCCACACCTACAAAATAACAACATTTAATTAAAATAACGTTTATGAATTATAAGTATACTCTTAAATAACTATTGGTGAAACTTTATTTAAAACAATTAAAAGTTATATTATTTCCAATTTCTCACCAGCGATAGGTCCGCCAATGAGAAATCCAAAGGCCTGTGCGGCTAATTGATAACCAAAGGCGACCGTAAGTCGGTCGATTCCAATAATTAAAATCAACATCTCCGCCATCACAGTCCCCAATGGAGCCGAAAGGATGCCAAATACCGTTGAAAAAAGCATGAGAGCTGGATACCCATTCATCAGAGGACACAGAAATGTGAACAGTCCAAGTGACGTCATAGAAACCGAGTAGACACCTAAGGGATTCACTTTCGGGTGTTGTCCAATAAATCCAAAAACAATTCTTCCCAACAAGTTAGCTATTCCAATGACCGAGAGCAACATTGAACTTTTCTCCGTGGAAAAATCTAGCGATGAAGCGTAACTGTTCAAATGAATATAGATAATCGAGAGTCCAAACACCGAGAAAAAATTGCCGGCGAATAAAAACAGAAAATAGGGATTTTTGAACATTCCCAGTTCCAATGATGCGAGAATTGAGGTCCGATCAAGGACAGTTAGAGAGTTCTTCTGGCTGATGATAGTTAGATCAGCCATCTCCAAGGATTCCTTCATGGTGGGTGGAGGTGGGGTGGGATCCCTCATGATTGAAGCAATGATCAGTAGGTGGAGGTTAACACCGCCCAAAATTATGAAGGCGCCTCTCCACGTGTATGTGTTCACCAGAGTGTTAATAAGGGAGGGATAAACAAACGTTCCGAACCCAATGCCAGCCACAGCAATGCCCACGGCTGCGTTTCTGTACTTGTCGAAGTATAAACCAACAGTTGTCACTATAGGAACGTAGGCGATTCCGAGTCCAATACCTGGCAGCAAAAAGTTAAATGTTATTATTTTTTCTTAGACGATTTTTTAAATATTTATTTTTATAAGGTGGAATGTGTCAGGGATGTAAATATTACAAATATATAATACTATAAAAATGTATAACAAAAGTAAAATAAAATAAAAACAGATTGGGGATAAAAGTAACCGCTACTATAAACTACAATACAAACCAAACCAAATGAAGTTATAGTTTTAGGTAATTAGTATTTTTATTTCATTTGGTTTGTATTGTAATTTTGATTGTGAGTTAATTTTATGACAAAGGGTGATTTTTTTTATTTTTGTATTTTGTAATTTACAATACATTTTGTATTGTATATTGTTGTTAAGCTTTCAAATTAATGAAATAATTAATATATAATGCAAGTTTCAATTGTTTACTAATTATCAAATTTGAAATCTGATTAGATATTATTTGCCGAAATATCGGAAACTGCCTTTTTGTACATTTTAAAATTATGAATTTAATTTACAACAATAAAAAACTTTTATTTATTTCTACCTCAAATTTATTTTTGTGTTATTACATTCAATTTTTTCCCCTTAATTTAAATATGAAATCGTTATTTTTTATTCTGATCAAACAAATCATAATTTAATGTGGAAATTGATAAAATAATATCTGGATTAAAACTTAGATTTAAATAAAACTTACCAGTTACAATACTGAACGAAAACAGGAGAAAGTAAATATTTTTTGCAAATGAAGAAAGAACCAGTCCAGCTGTTGAAATCAAACAACCTAGCGTGATAATTGCCCGACCCCCAAATTTACCCGCAAGAGCACTACTAATTGGACCTAAAACATAAAAACAAGATATTTGTTACATTTTTCTAAAAAAGTTGATTTCCATTGAAAAAAATTAAATAATTATCAAGTAATTGTTCCAAAATTTAATTTTGTAAATTAAACGAAAAGAATAAAGTTTTATATAGTGAAAGATGTTCTAATGGATTTTAATTAAATGTTCTTCTACCTTTAACAATTAAATTCATCCAAATAAAATATAATCTCGTCTATTTTTATGCAATAAATTTTTCTTACCACCCAAATACGTGCAAGCACTGTTGATCGTTCCCACCCATGACGTAATCACAGGACTTTGTTGGAACTCAGCCAGGAAAATGACGTAAAATATGCCGACCGTCCACGCGATACCATAGGTGATCACGTGACCAGTAAAAGAAGCACACACTATCACCCAAGCGTAGAAGGAATCGATTTCTGGAGATACAGGCTCGGGTACTCCTTCTTCGCTTGTTAGATATTCCTGAATTTAATAGTTGAAAATAATTTTGAAAGACGCCGATTATTTGGGGTTTCTTTCTTATTGAATGTTAAATATTTAAAAATATAATTAAACTTTTTTTGAATAAGTATAAAAAAATATATGTAATTAATTTTTAAATAATATTTCCTTTAAAAGAATTTAGTCAAATATTTCTATAAAAAATAATTTTTAGAAAAATGAGTAGTGCGGCCTCTAGCACCATCCATTTCCTGCCTCCCCCGCCTTTTAGTGCGAAAATTCCAACAAAATGGGTCTAATACCAATATTGAAAAGTATCTGGGAATAAAATTATATGAGATAAATGTTTTATTTTTTTAATTTGAAGAAATCAGTTATAGGTTCAAAATCACAAACAACAAAACTTTTTAAAGCTTAATTAAACCTTTTATTTTATAAGAATGGGCATTTTCTTGTAAGGTAACCTCCCATTGTATAAATATTTCCATTCTATAATATGGGAAAACAAAAAAATCTCTGGGATCCAAACGAACCCTCCCAATACGGGCAGACCTCCATTTCGGAAGTTTTGACACCATTATCTACAAATAAAATAGTACTGGTCAATGTTGGTACCTAGTTTCTTGTTGGTGCTATATACTACTGGACTTACTAGATTACGTACGATTTTTAATTTGTAAAAAGATGTTTTAAATATAATACACAAATTTAAATCAATTTAAAGGTATATATATATTTACAAATGTCAAGCTACTGCTTAACGGAGCAGCTATACAACAAAGCTATATAATTAATTCTTAGTTCTTAGTTTTAAGTATAAGCTTAATTAGTTACCTATATTATATACATGAATGTGTAAAATGATGTCCTCACCTTTTATCTTAAAGAAAATGGAAAAGATCAATAAATACCCTTTATGATAAAGAGTTCTTCGATCTTATGTAACCACTTTTTATGCTGAACTCAGAGCTGTCAATTTGAAGCACTGACAAAGAAGCACTTCATATGCAAGTAAAGCTCTTCGGTAGATTTATAAAGTCAAGTTATATATGCCATGATATCTGGTTCTAACTTAAAAATTCATGAAAAACTGGTTTCGAATTTGTTGAAATATTAAAATAAACCGGTTAATTTTTTATATTCTGACAACTAAACTGAATAAAAAAATCGGGGAAAATATTAGAAAAGTGACATATTTTGCGTATTAAATATTTATAATGTATAATAAATTTTATAAGATATTTCATTATTTCACATTCATTTTTAATTACTATAATAATAATAATTTGTATTTATTAGATCGATAAAAAATTTATACTTTTTACGTTAAATACAATTATGTTCAAGTAATTTTGAAGCATACTTGAGTAATCATTCATATAACCAACCACGTTTTTTGATTAAACCACATATCACCATAATTTTATTCTATAATTGTAAATGAATTGCGTAAAATAGAAGTAATTAGAAAGTATAAGCTTCTTCTAATAAAGACATTGTTTTTATAATATCTATCAATTTTAATTATTTAAACTCACCTCATCATCTCTGCTGAGTTTGTCGCGGGAACTCTTCAAGCTTAACTGTAAACTGGCAATGCTATGGACAAGAGACATTGCCGCGAAGATCGAAAATCGTTTTCTTAAGTTTAAGAAAAATTGATTCGATTTATAAAATATCCTCAGAAAAATTCGAATCAAAAATAAAATTAAATTTACACTGTAATTTTTCTCGATTAATAAGTTCTATATGCAGCAATGGATACCATGTTCAAAAATTATAGCATAGTTATTATAGTAAGGTTTTAGCGTAAGTGATGGTAGACAAGTGCTTGTAGATAATAGGTGACAGTAAAGCGTCGCAGTTGACGCCTAACATTAAAACTTTCATTCAAAAGTGTGCTTATATTTGTGAGAGGTTAATATGTGATAAGACCACTTCAAATTACTTAATGGATTTTATCGTAATCTTACTATATAATATGCATATATTACAATTTTATAATAGTAAGTTGCAATATCCACGATATATCATGTGTATAAATGGGTACAAAATTGGTTACTGTTTCAGTGGTTAATATTTTTATCAAGTAATTAAAATTTTAATATCCTATATGATGTATATTACAACAATTTGACATATTTTTAACTGTTTATAGCGATTAAAGTTCAACTCCAAGTTAAATTACAATTTTATTTTCCCGTTAATTTTACTTTATCTGCAATATGCAGAAAACATTTCCTTATCAAAAGAAAATGCATTCTTTAAAAACAAAATGACCTTTTATTAATTATTTTATGCAGTAGTTATTATTTTAATTAAATAATTGGATCTAAATTTAAATATTACCTAATTTATAAATTCGTATATCAGTTAGATACCACGCAGTTAATAAAATTTCCTATAATACATTTGACAATTGCTATTTTTGGGTTATCTAATAAATGTGTTCGTATATCAGTTAGGTACCACGCAGTTAATAAAATTAACTATAATACATTTGATAATTGATATTTTTGGGTTTTCTAATAAATGTGTTATTTTGCGCAAATTTTATAAAAATTTGAAACATTTATATTTAGAAACTGATTACCTAAGGTGAGACTATAAAGCTTCCAAACCAATTTTCAACATTATGGTTCAATTCAGATATATTTTTTGTATTTCTTTGTCAAGTTTCATCGGAATGAACAATAGTATTAGACACTTTTATACAACTTAGATTGATCAGCTTTTCACAACACATATATACCAATGGTTTTCGATTGAATGAAACAAATTGCAATATTATTATGAAACGCCTATGTATTAAAATAATATGTATTTATAATGTATAATATATAAAATTAAAAATATGCTTTTGTGCGAACTGTGATATATATATATATAGGTAAGCCTACTATTCATTATTTTCGTGCATTAAAGATCAATTCATATAAAGCACCGTGCATTAATATTCCAAAAGACAAACCTATTAAAGTAGCAAAATATTTTTTAGTTAAGAAAGGATCATCGGTATGGTATTCTTTTATTCGGGAAACGTCTGTTTTGCGTATTGTGTATATGTCATTTTGTGGTCATTTGTATGTATATAAAATGCATTTCGTACAAAATATATGAAGATTTTGGTGTATATATAAGTCTATACATAATTTTAAAAATAATTTAATCATTTTTTCTATTAGTTGATTAGAATTTTATTATTTGATGATACATATTTTGTTATTATTTCATACAATTTCTTATTTAGTTCTAGATTAAAAAGGGTATTGTCGCTGAAAAGTGATGAGAATTAACAAAATGTAACCAATTTATTTTTCTAAAATAAATGATTCATTTAAAACTATTCGGAGTGTATTTGGTGTAAGTTGTGAGGGACTGATTACAATTGAGTATGTGGGCTCGCATGAACATTTACTTTGTTTGAAAACAATATACGTTTTTATTAAAATCAATTATTGTTTTTAACTGTATATTTTTGTTAGTTACATCTACGCTATTTTACCGCGGAAATATTAACTCTCTGGCCATTTTGAAGCACAATTTTTTAAAATAATAATAATTTTTAATAAGGTTAAACTTTTAATAACCCCAAAAAGGTACTTTTTATATTAATTAATATTTATTTAGCTTAATATTTCACTTTCTAATTAATATAAACGGATCATAATATGGTATTGCACTAACAATTATTTGTTTAGCTTTAATTTTTACATGTGTATTTTGTACTACTTTGAATATTGTTATTTATTATTATTTATTTGATTTAAAATTACATTTAGTCATTAATTATTTAAATTTTAATAACATATTATGAAATATATTCACAGGTTTTACACTATTTATTTAATTGTCAAGGTTATGAATATGGTCACCATACCCATATTTTGTTATGTTATACATACAGTTTTGCTTGAAAATATATAAATACATTTAAAAAAATATTATTGTAGTAAACTGTACCAGAGATGTAAATATGATTCAAAAGCCACTAGTCTTTCACACTCTACTCATCTTCCAAAAACTGGATCACCAGCCTCTTTCTATATTATCTAAACAATTTTTTTAACAAAATACAAAAATTGAGTATTTGTATTTTTTTAATAATGAATATTCTTTTCTGCTTTACTTCTCTTTGGTGATAATAAATTAACACATTGTATAAAGTTCCAGATTTAAATTGCACTTAAATATATATATATATATATATCTATAAATAACTATGTTTATGCAATGGCTCACAATATGTATATTATATATTAATAAGAAGTAAATTATTTATATTACACAATTTCTAAAAATTAATGATATTAATTTGATGGAGTGGCCAAGTGCAAAAAAATAGTAATCCCTCCATCCTTTAGATTAATGTAAATTTGGTATCATTGGATTTGTTAGGATGTCTAAATTATGAAAAACAATGTTTTACAGTCAAATTCTGATTAAAAAATAGCCATTTAATCCATTTAGCCCATAAAAATCATAAAAAATAAAAAAAATTAGAATATCTCATTAATTGTTTTTTGGCACTTATAAAGGTTACAAACTTGGTAAAACTTACATTTTATAATCAAATTTGTTATATTTGTTTTAACCATTTTTTAGGGGTATACACATCTTAATAGTTAACTCTCTCCAGCAGGTATGTTAAATGAAATTTAGCCAAGTTTATTTGAAATTTGAATATGATTGGATAAAGAGATGCCTGCCTGTCACACTCTCATTTTTGCATAATACAGTATTAGTCTTTCCAAAATACTTTAGTTTAGCCACAAAAGGCTTACAAATTACAAGCAATATTTGCAACCACTGGGTTTATCTATAATATGGCCTTTATGAAGGCTATTTTAAAATTGAGGAAAGGAGTTTCCTCACCCTTCACCTTGCTGAAATAGATAAATAATTGTCATATTTATAAGTTAGTAATACAATTAGTTATGTAAGTGGTTTTGTGTTTGTCGAATATGAAATTAAATATTTTTTATTGTATAGCTATATTTATGTAAAATTTATCTAGAGTTATATAAAATATATTTATATTATTTTTATGTAGGTATTATTATATAAAATATAATATACCTTCATTTTATATATTATAGAAATAAATATGAATATATATAAATAAATAGATATTTTATCACTGATAATAAGTCCAAGATAGGACATGGCTACTAATGTGCATTCAAGACCATGATTACCTGTTGACTTTTGCCTGGAAGAAGTATGATGACTTTAAGGACTGCAGTAAGGTGCATTTCCAAATCAGCCTCATGGTCTGCCCAAAGTAACTTCAAGAGGATGTCACCAGTATCTAAAGCTAATCCAGTAATAGAATGTTCATGATTGTTCTCTACCTGTGTCTTTAAACTTCTTCATTGTACTGAAAAGTGAGGATGACAACCGCATTTCAATCTCCTTGCACACAGCAGTGAAGGCTTCCAGGGATTGCATTTTTAATGTGTTTTCTAGATCTTGAATGAAGTGCATGATTTCATCATCCAACCAAGTCAACTTATTTTTCATTACAAAGGTTTGGGCAGCTGATAGAAACAAATAAAACAGTGCTTCATGTATGACTTTGATTCCTCTGAGACCTCAGACATACTACTTCCCTTGCAACATCAAACTCATGGATGCATTAGCATACATATCAGGTACTGTCAGCATGTCGTAGAGACCACCATCACTAAACAGGTGCCCTACACTAGCTACATATGTAAAATGCATAATGATAAACTAGTCATAGTGAGATGCATCCCACCAAGACTTGTTGGTATTGACCAGCAAATGGATCTGCCTCATTCCAAAGTGTCTGTTGAGCCTTGGTATATATTATATTACCAGGTTAGCAGTGACCTAAAAATGTGTTTGCCCCAATGCAGTTGCAATATTAACCAATTTGAGCAAAGTCATGTAGATCATAGCAAAGTCAGAGGGTGGTGTTCTTTCCATATATTGTCTTCTGTTCATTTTAATTGAAATTGTGAATTGCTGCATCAGCAATTGTCTTAATATTCACAGGAGCATAGACATAAATGTCACATGGTATATACATGTCAAACTTTATTAAAATATTATATATTTTAACCAAGGTCAGCATTGGAAAGACTGTAGAAGAGTTTTAAAAATATATATACAGGCATAGGAATCTTCCATTTATTTCCGGAATTTCGTTTTTTTATCTTAGGGGTTATTTTTAAGGAAGACACAAATCCAGTGAGAAATGATGGGGGACAGTGTTTCAAGCCTCAATTCATCTGAATATTTCAAATTTTTGTTTCACTATTAATTAAAGCTCTGATTAATAGCTCAATTTCTAATGTTTCATCTATAGCTTGTCTAAAATTAATAATAATGAAGGAAATCCTTGACCCTAGGCATGGAATAAATCTCTTGGAAAACCTATGGAATTTTGGGGCTTTATTACAAATTACATCCTGAATATAGCTATTTTGAACTGTTTCAGTTTCTTGTAATAATGATTTTCTTAGGGGCCAGAGATTGGGGCCCAAAAATATCTTCAATTTTTTATGATTTCCTGTTCCCATGCCTGTATATATTAAACAATGTTCTGATTACTAAAAGCAATTCTAATTTCATTAATAATAAATTTATTTATTTTGGTGTACTTATTATTGACTGTATCAATATCCCATATAATTATAAATACTATATTTCAAATAGATATGGATAAGGTTATTATGCAACCATTAACAATAATATATAATTGAATTAGTTTTCATTGATGTGTATATAAATCCTATGCATTTAAATAAATCCATATTCCAACCCTATTTACAGGCATCTTGTCAGGAAATTTCTGGAATTCCAGAAATTTTAAGTGATTTTTAAAAATTAAATAAATACTTTTTGAAGCCTATAATTTGCATTGAATATTATATTATATAATCTCAAAAAACTAATTATTTACATGCATTTTAGGTCATACAATCTTTTGGTGGTGGGTGCATATTTTTATAGGCTATTTCCTGCATAGCCATACTGCACTAGAGATTTTTATTTTCTAGAAATTTGATTGTGATATGCCTGTATTTGGAATTATTTAGGATTTTTTATAATATATATACATTCACAAATCATTCACATTGCCTATGTAAATGTTTTACAATAATTTTAATTTTTAACTATTTATTTTTCAATTATTATAAAATTCATTATCATAAATATTTAATAACTAGTATAGAAATTCATTTTTAAATAGGCTGGGAACATTGATATGTCTATGGCAATTGCACACCCAAGATTTTAACCATTTTCTATTTGTTTATATATAAAATTGAGCTCTGTATGTCTATGATTTTGGCAATACTTGCCATTAAAATCCTTGACTTTGATATGGCATATATTAATAAGTTGAATTTTTATATGGCAGATATACATATTTCTATATATTTTCATTAAGAGTAATTAGATGTAAAAGTAATTATTATATATTAATGATAATTAATGATAATTAATGATTAATGATACATAAAATCATATTTTGAATTATAATTGGCCTTGTAGCTTGTTATAAGATATTTAGAAATAAATGTATCTATATATATTATCTACAACAGCAATATGAATAGCTAACTGGATCTAGATATGGCAGTTTTATATATCCATATACGGCTGCTATACACACATCCACATTGCTATTAATACAGCTGCTGTACACATATCCAGTTTGTTACTTATATCTAATATAAATGTTGAATATATTCTACAATAATTTATTCTTTAACCACCTCTAACATGACAACAATGGTCATTTGCTGAAATTATGTAAATATAGAAAAATAATAGGCCTGGAAGAAAGAGAAGATTACAGAAAGTGGGGGAGAAGAAGCAGAAAAGGAATAAGACTGAATATATTATACTAAGATGACCAGCTACCCAAAAATATCAAAGAACTCAAGGATATCTGTAGAAGCCGATGGAAGTCCACATTATGTGGAATTGGTTCCAGAAGAAACTGGAATAATCAGCAACAACACTATTTATGCCACATAAGTATAGGTCTTTTACATCATTTGTATTTGCTGCCCTGTTTAAAGAACATAGAATTTATTTTCTATGAACGCTTTTAAAATAGGTTTTAATCTTTCTAATTATAACTTTAAAGTGTATGCATTTCATTTCATCACAATTTTTTTTAATTAAGATATTAGATTGTTTTATTGGATAAATTGATGTAACATGTTTAGCTTTATTATAATTTAAATAATATATAATAAATAAAGTAATTTAATTAATTTGCAGTTTTGATATATATTTTTATTATGAAAAGTTATGTCTGTTATGTTAGAAAAATAACAACTTTCTTTAAAAATATATACATATTTTCTTTATTTTTAGTATACTGTATAATACTTTTACTAATTTATTTATTTACATATTATAGTATACAGGTTGTGTCAAAAGTAACCAAACACTTAACTAATAAGTAATTGGTCTATATAAAAGAAATCCATCTGTATTGTTATCATACAATGACAATTATGCTAATGAAGAGAAAGTCAATAAAGCAACACATTTTGATTAAGTGTCTCAAGTATTCAAATTAGGGAATTTGAGCAGATAAAGTGTAAAGTGTTGTGTCAACACTTCATCAGACTTTTGTGCAAGTAATTTTTGTCCATTTAAGTTGAACACACTCCTTCATTTTTGCAATTGTTCTAGGTTTATCTGAATATGATTCATTGTTCAACATACACTAAAGAAAAAGTGGGCCAATCCACAGGTCCCTGACATCTTATCCAATGGTCTATAGTTTCAGGATAATCTTCAGAGAACTGCAAGAAGGTGTCACAGAACTGCAAGCACCTGTTTAGGTCATCTTCATTAAGTGCACGATGAAGAGGCAGCTTTTAAGGCTTCATTCCAATATCATGTAGAAGTTGATAAATGGATGTTGCAGTAGACTTGGAAGGACTTGTTACAAAAGCTGTATCAGCTAGATTATGATTATCATCATTTAGCACCGATTTTAGAAGTTCAGTACTGAAGGTTCAATAATTAATTTCAATACAATTCTTAAATCTGCTAAACAAACTTAAATATGCCTTCTGGCATATATACTTGGAATTTTTTTGAAACAAGATATCTTAATTATCCTAGAGAGCAATACTTCTCCAAATTAAATGGATAAGTCGAAACGACTGATCTATTAGTATTTTTAAATTATTATTGCGATGATCACAGAGAATGGTTTAATTTCACATTTATGAGATATTTGTATTGTATTCTTTATTTTTGTTATTTTTTGCATATTCGATTTTTTTATTTATTTTTTTGTTATCTATACTTACAAAATAATTATGATTCGTAGATTTATTTTTTTCAAATTAATCTTTAAAACGTGTGGTTACATTGCAGAAATGCATTATTTATATTACAAATAATTTGTTAGTCTCCAATTTGATAATATCTTTTTATGTCACAGTGGTTGTTTGCCGTCAACCAACAGAATGGCGAGTCTGCCCTCCAGTGAAAGTATTGAAGCATATCTTGGTAAATACAAGGATTCCACTTATGGCAATGAAAAGTTCTCAGGCAAAATCAAGGGGTGTTCCCTCGCCTCGGAGAAGATGCGGAGTAAATCATCGCGACCTTCGCTAACTAGTTCTGACTGTGAGTTATTCGTGTGTATTCTACAAAATGTTGTAATCTAGTCAGATTTTGAGCTGCAAAGAAGTAGTTATAAATTTCACACGATAATACCGAGGCTTTTTTGGAAGAGTTGGAATTGCAGAAAAGATGGTTGGGTGTTAATATTAATCGTACTTTACTTTGATTACCTTATTTTTTAGCATATAAATACGAAGAATTAGATTCCAAGGATCCTTCTGAAGCCGATCGTTCTGGCCGGTCACTTCTACACAAAGCTGTTGTTCGAGGCAGTATAGATTTGGGTGAGTTCTATCTCGTTCTATCTACACTTTCTAAACGATTAAATGTTTAATAATGGGTCGATTCTATTCTTCAATATATAGTGATTCCTGAATTTCAACATACGTAAACACTTAAAAGTATTCCTATAAGTAATGTTTCTTTTTTCCAATTTGAAGGTATTTCACTAATAGGCCCCACCCAAACATACATAACTATTTTTAGAATAAAAATAAATAAACAGGTTACAAGGCACCTCTCAGTTGTCTTTATGGCTATTATGTATTATGTATAGTTCATTTTTTAAAACACAGGTTTTAAAATTGCATTTTTAAATTTATCTTTCTCAAAAAGACATATTTAAAAAAAATGATTTACTTTCCATGATATTTTGTAGTAATTGGACTTCCATGAGCATAGCTAATTTTTTCTCCTTCCTTTTAATCTCTTGGCTATTGATGTCTTCCAGTTCGCTACTTGATTGAACAAGGAGCCGATGTCAACGCCACTGATTGTATTGGAAACACTCCCCTACATCTGGGTAGGTCGTTAATTCTACACCCACTCATTTATAGCTTGCACCACTTATCATAGTCAATTATTTTATATTTCAATAAAGCTTTGACTTGTAAACAAAGCGGCCGTGCATTAAGCTTTGTATTTCACCAATCGATTCAAATAAATGGTCAACTTCACCAAAAGGAGAACAATGTGGCCTTTTAGTTCTAAGGACATAAAATCGTTCCGTTGAGTTGATTGATTGATCAATCAGTTTTAATTTACGATCGATCTTGACTTACTTTCGTAATAAAGGGGTCCAAATCTGTAGTCGTCGAATAAAATGTCGGTTCTGTTAGAGCGTTTATCATTGATTATATTAACTTTATTACTTTATTTGTATTTATTTTTTAAAAGCCTGTGTTTCATTTTTTTGCTGCGCTATTTTTATCATAGTACATAGTGGCAACACTGCATTATCCTTTTGACCTTTATTATTTTGCTTATATTCTCGAAAATGTTTCCTAAAATAAATGTCTTATTTTTCTACGACTTTGTGCTTTTTGCTTTATTTTCATGATTACAATATTTGTCCTAAATTTAATTCATAATAAGCGCTGCAGTAGTACCATCATTATTTTATTTCTTATGTCAGTAAATGTTATGTTAATTTTTTATGTTATTAATAATAATCAACTGTATTTCCAGCTTGTAATCCTCCATGCTATGCCATTGCGAAGATGCTCTGCGATGCGGGTATGTAAAACTTATTATATTCTCAAATTATTTCTTAAAATATCTCTACCTTGACATCTCAAAATAGTTTTGTCTACCTCATTCATTCCGTATCGTATTTCTTTAAAAATGAGAAATAGATCTGATAAAAATTTTAAATGAATTTTGTTCTCAGTTATTTCCATATACAATTTAATTATTAGAATATTGAACAAATGGTATTGAATATATATTCAGTATAGGAATGAATTATTCTGTTAATAACAAGAATTTCAGCAGAATGTTAATTTAGATTATTGTAAAAAAAACAGTTTGTTAAAAAATGATATTAAGTATTTGTAATGTAAATCAACAGAATTTCCATTTGACTTCGCTTTTTTGTGGAAATGTTTCTCTGGGAAACTCAATAATTGCTATCAATAGTTTTCCTCACATTCGACAGCTCCATATTCTAATGCATAATGAATAATTCATGTATAGTCTATATTTCAAATGTCAGTCCCAAGCTATAATCCACACTTCCCCGCCTCCTTGTTCCCTCTCAATTGATGGCTTCGTATTTTACGCATAAAGAAGTTTTCTTCTGTCTCTTCTTCCAATGGCATTTCTATCTTTTTGTTCGTTTTATTTAATTTTTCAATAGATATTATATACACCAAAACATGTAGGCTAACTACCCCTATTGATATAACACAGCGACTATAAGCTTAACGAAATTAATTTCATTGTCGATATACTAGATGATTATAATATGATTTTAATACATTAAAACTTTGTGAGTTGATATAGAGAGCTTCTAATAAATATAATTTCAATAATTTTGGTCCGTTGGTCTTATTTCTTACTCGCTGTATCGATTTTTATTTTGAGAATGATATATAGGTTTCGAATTCATTATGAAAACTATTATCGAATACTTGACAATTTAGCGTCTGTTGCCATTTAGTGTAAGAGCGTTTTTGATAAATTATACTTTTTTATTCATGCATTTTTTGCAAGTTATATCACGCACACAACATTTCTGAAGGACATATAGACCAGATTTTCAAAGTACACAACGCACTTACTATTTGTGCAGATTGTGTACATAACTTTTATCTATTTTCTATTGAATATTATTGACACGGTTTCGACTTTGTGACGATCGTAAGTCAGTTAGTGCATTACCTGAATGCGTAGTATGAAGAGAAATTAATGTTCAAAAACTTCGTTCAATTTCTTTATGATGGCTAAAATGTTTATTAAAACTAATGTTTAAGTAATTTATGTGTCAAAATAGCGACTATGAAATACTTTCTTACAAGCAACGCTCAGTTAGTTCCAAGATGTTTTTTAGTTTAATTATTAAAATTTAAAAGAAAGTTCGCCGGCAATGTTCTTTATGCTATGCGGAACGTTCAAAAAGTTACTGACAGCTAGTTTTGTGAACAAAGGTTTTTCCTGACTTCATTTCAGGGGCCGACCCTCATGCGGTGTCTCCCACGTGTCGCCAAAGTCCTCTCTCCATAGCAACAAGTCAGGCTCGACGCTACAATAATCTCAACCGAGGAGGCCAGAACTCCAAGCTAACCTCCAATCGATTTCGCATACTCATTGAATCGGCGAGAATGGTACTAATGGCACCCTTATTGTTCTAAATAATATATTTTTGGAATTTAATTCAGCACTGAATATAGTTGGCTTTATTTTGCAAAAGTGAAGGTGCAATTGTGTTATGTGAACTTGAAATTGGCTTGATAACACTTTAGTCAATGGAATTGTCCAGGGTTGCTTAATGACTCATTTTCACACTGCTGACTGCAAGCATGTCTGTAAGATCATTTTTCATTATCAAATAGATTCATATTACCAAATATATCGAATCAATTAAGAAAACTTTTCAACTTACGGAACGAATATTGAGCCTTAATTATTTATATCTATGAAGGATAGCTAATAAATATCTATCTCCTGTGTATTTCCTGTGACATTTTTAATATCCTCACAATGTCAACAAAATTCTACGTAGGTTGTAGGTACTCTGTTATGACAGAAAACTCTGTTTTAGTGACACGTTAATATTTGTCTTATCTCATTATATTCAAACAAAAATCTTCTATCAAAAAGAAAGTCACAATTTAGGGATATATATATGAACTTTACCTTTTAACTGTTGTAATTTTAATAGAAAATAAATATATAATGTTAATTTATTTTTTTCATATTTATATCAATTTATTAATATTAGAATAATCTTCATTTTGAAGGCAGCTATTTCTGAATCGGTTTTTTTCAGAATGAATCCCACAATTATTCATCTAAATATGTAATTTGAAACTATCTCCTCTTATTGTTCATACTATATTCTGTCATATCAATTATTGGTAAAAGCAGTAAAAAAACTCAGTATTACTAATTTTGTATTTTCATACGTTACCACAGTGATTCACAAGCTAAGCTATTCTCTTCGATCACCTAGTATTACTAACAAACTTAAGATATTCGGTCGCTGGACATTTCAAAAAATCAGGTAATAATCAATATCAACAAATCAATATATAAGCTGAACACAGTGATACTTTATTATCCAAGTTTCTACCCCCCCCCTTGCCAGTTTAACACTAATATATGACCTTTTCGCACATTCCTTTTGAAATATCTAGCTAAAGTTAATTCCTCTATACTCACTATCGTTGGCGATTTTTACTAAACTTTTATCTACACATGAAGGATAGAACTCGATGCTTCAATTTGTATTTAAATATTCAATCATGATTGTTCATTTTATTCATAGTAATAACCTACTATTTTGGAAGAAATTCAACAATTGTAGGATAAATATAATATATAAAGATATTATACATACATAAATATGATTACAGTTATTATTACTATATGCTTGCTTCCATTAGGTAGGGGTAGAAGGTATTATGTATTGAGTTTAAAACTTTTATGTACATAAGAAGGGGATAATTGATCTTATTTTAACATGGTCAGTAGTAAAAAAGTCTTGGGAAATTTGCGAAAATGTCCTGGAAAAGTCCTGCAATTTGATTCTTTAAAAACCGCACCAACCCTGAATAAAATTTCAGTTTTGAGCTTGTGTGAATTTGTCTCCATAATTGCACCGATATTTCATGTTTTTTCTCTAGTTTTTTGTAAAAGGGTTAATATACGCATCTCAAATGTTATCGTGTTACCATAGAGATTATATCTAAATTGAATAAAGTGGTTATCGGAAAATCAGTTTTCGCAATGATTACTATCAAATTTAATTAACAAAAAAGCTATCATTTTTCCTGTTAATTATTTTAATCATGTGACCACAATTGGATAGATTGACATTTTTCTATAGAAGAGTTTGGGTCACAGTTAATGTTTAGTTACTGTTTGGTTACTTCATTACATAATCTAGATCGTGGAGATGTTCGACAAGTGGCGTGACGCCACCAACGAACGGGAAGTGACGGACCTGGGTCTGTCGCATATTCTGGGAGAGCTGGACCTGCTCGGTAGACGTTCCTGCCCCTCTTTACCGCAGGGAGGCGACGATGACTTCGGGTCCACTATCAATCATGACGGCAGCAATGCCTCGTGTCCTGCACAGGTAACTTTAATAGCTCTTGATTATAATATGCATCAATCAAGACGTAGGATTTAGTATCTGTATTTATTCTCCTTAATTTAAAAGTTACTTTTTGCGTACTTGTTTTTTGATTGTACCTAAGATGTGTCGATACATTCTAGTTTTTCATCTCTTCATTCTCCAAACAATAGCTTCATAATACGTTAACGTGGCTGGATATTCTCGCTTGCTTATTTCTTTCTATTTCTGATTTATGGATACTACAATAGGAAGCAATTTTAACATAGTACAAACTTGTTGAAACCTTCATACTACATTAACTCACGTACCTTATAGGTCGATTTGTTTGAATTTTAAAATCAAATTATTCATATTATATTTAGAATAAAATAAATATCCATTTATTGGGATTGTTTTAGTGAAGAAATATTGTTATGATACTTTATGCCTAATGATTTTTTGTGAACTTACTTTAAAGTATACCCTTTTGTTAACTAACCTTGATTGAACCTACTATAGATTCTACCACAACTAATTAGTTTAAATGCACTCGATTCCATGAAATATATATTTATCGCTTTCGATACAATCACTTCAAATATATTACCTCATCCTAAGAAATGTCTTTTAAACAGATCACAAAGGAAGTCAACCTCAATCGATAATATCAATTAATTGATAAAAATCTTTTCTTTTCAGCCGAAATGTGGACAAAATTAGTTTTTTCTGTCTTGTGATTTATTAAGTAAATGACCTACAATGTTACACTGCTCGGCTACAATGTCTTAGCCTGGTGTTTACAATTATCTAAATATCTCTGCTGTCTACATTGGCTTCAGCTTAGTCCGATGTTCGGCGGTTGGCGTGGTATCCATGGAGACAGTGAGGCCACAGACTCCGGACTATCGGATATGGTCGGTGACCTCCATCTCCCTAGCGTGCGACATCTGGGCGGCAGTATGGACGCTCTCAGCCAGGCTGTTGGCGGTATGTCGCTGACCCCTCGTGGTAACATGGCCATGTCAACGCAGACTAGGTCCAATCCAGATTCGGGATCTCCTGTCTGCTTGCGTGATTCTCAGTGCAAATATTTCTTTTCCTTGTAGTAAGATGTATACATACTAGCCGGACGATAGCCACACGATAAAATAGCCTCTGTATCAACTTGACAGATTTAAAACTTAAGTAATTCTCTATTGTTATTTGAAAAATTAATCTTAGAATCGTAAGTATTTTTTAATTATAAAGAGACACTGTTGTATTCTGCTAGACTGCTGGTTCTAGAATTCTTTATTATTTATAGGTCAGTTACCCAATTAAGGTTTGGCAGATTTTAGGGAACTTTGTAATCAGCAGATTGTAACAAATTGTTGCCGAAAGAGAGACAATATTATTCAGAAATATGTGATGGTTGTAACATGGACTAGTTAAAAAATCTCTGTATATTACTCAGTTCAGTCATCACCTTGTTTATTTTGCTATATGTATTTCTTCATCAGCTAAATACGTTATACAAGTGTATATTATTAACAGAAATATATGTATTATATTTTCATGTTCTGTCCTTTGCTTTTGTTTCCATATAATGCTATATGTACTGGTTGGAGTGTTATTATTAATAGTAAATACGTACACATTAATATTATCAATCGAGCAAAACATGAACCATTGCATTTTTACTTTAAGACTTTTACACAATAAATTGTAATTTTTTCAATTGTCTTTTTTATTCATTTTATCTTTGATTTTTATACAGTATGCGAACTAATTTTAACATACTGCTAAGGAGAATTATTATAACGTTCTAAGCGTCCTGTAAATGTATTATCAAATGCTTATGTTTAGAAATGGGGTTAGTAATCGAATTAAGAATGTTTTTTAAATGTGAACCGTGAATGTGATTTATCGTTTTTTACGGTCAGTATGGGATGAACTATCTGTTAGGTAACAATTAGTATCCAGTAATTTCGCATCATTAAATGCTTATTGCTTATATAGTCTGTTACAAAAATATAAATATTTACCGAACAGATGATTAATAGCGAATAATTTCGTCAAACTGGATGAATGTGATCTAATTTTGTATCATTGCAGTGCACGAAATTTACAGGTAATTAACGGCCGGCAGATTTTTCAGTATTAGAAATAGTTGTTTATCTATGCTTTGTTAACAAGTGATAGTTTTTGGTGCAATCTAGGCTTGTAAATCCTAGAACGTCGGCTTTGCAAGGTGATATATAGTCAAACCAATCTTTTTTATCAACCAAAGCCATTTATGACAGGAGATTGGTTTTGACAGTATTTTACATTTATTTTGAGCCCTGCATAAGGTCATAATACTGATTATGTAGAAATTTAAACATCTGAGCACGAAGTGTATTGTAATATCCTTTGAAGAGTATAGTAAAAAATCTTTTTAATTTGTCAAAACACAAAAAAGACATTAATTTCAGCTAACAGCAGCTCGAAATTATCATAAAGCAAATCTATTTATCACCCGTGAATAATGAGTATTTTAAACTGTCGTAAATATTTTTATATTGAGAAATTTATTTTGCCGAACTTGTATCGACGAAAAATCTTTGAGTCAAATTTAAAAGCTGAATTATTGTACTTATTGATTTTCAATCTGGAAAACAGCTATATAATTTAATTTTTAACCATTAAAACAGCTATAATTTAATTATTTTGAAAGATATTTTTTAACCATTATTTTTAGCAAATAATTAAGACCATTGTGCTAAATTAATATTGCACAACATTAGAAATTTAACAGAAACCATTGTTTTTAAAAGTTTATACGAGGAATGTCTCAATAATACTAATTTTGTCAACTATACAAATTGTTCAAATTATCGATCAGAACTGTACGTGAAATACCTCGTGACACAAATTATATAGTGAATAATTTATAAATAAAAAGAGTACACTTTTTAATTAAATATTTAAGCATTAAGAATATGTACGTATTACCATTTATTATGTGTTATATGTTAGCCAATATAATTCGATTAATACCATGGAATATATCTTTTAAGAAACATATTCAATATTGTAAAAGAGATTTTGTTATATTAGTATTTTTTTATCGTTACATAAAAACTAATCATGAGTATGTTAATATGTTATATTTTTCTTAAAGTCATATTTTCTGCTAAAGGAAACGTCCAAATAGCGGGAAAATATTAGGAAGTTAGCCAGACAAAAATCACAAAATTCCCAAAGAGACCAAAATTTTTAGCGAGAAAATCAATAACGTTTTTTGCAGACTAATAAAAACCATTACTACATTTGCAAGAATCTTTTAATTTAATAAAATGTTCATTGACTATCTTCTTTCTGTAAGATTGTGTTAGAATATAATACAACACGATTATAAAACGAATATCTGGTCTCTCTCAAATTAAGCCGATAAAAAAAGATTCTAAAATTGTCTTCCAATTAAACCGCAATGTATTTATTATATACATATGACAAATCAAACACAAAACATAGGGAGATTTTTGCAGTAACACAATTACTGATTGAATGCATTATGACCAACTGAAAACATACAAAATGTCATTTATTTGAAGTGTAAGATTATAACAAACACAATTAAAATCATTTCCCATACAAAACTTTCCTTTGAATGCTTTGGGTATGCTTTAGGATAATAAAACTTTTTGAATTTGGCAATTTAAAGGATTAATGCCAAACGTTATATCTTTCATTTCCAAAGAGCTATAGACTTCGATTAAAAGGTTCATTGAGTTAAAGATAGTTATATTAATTAGATCGGTTTATTTTTCTTCAATTAATTATAATAAATAGCTTATTCATAATTTAAAGCTCTAAATAACTTTTTATATTAAATATTATCGGTGAATTTGATCTAATCGACGTTTGTCTAATTGGGCAACATATTATTTTTATTTTCAATAGCCTTAGTATTAAAAGATAATTAACAATGACCTGTCTTTGTAAATCAAAACGTAATATTAAAAGTTTAAAATAGGCAAGTACTTTCGACGATTAAATATTGTTAGTTAATGAACAATCAATGGATTAATAATTTCAATTAATAAGATAAATAATATACAATAGATTTATAATTACTGTAGTCCAAAAGATCGGCTTACTAAAATGTCCACATGCCATAAAAAGAAAACCTTGGCATTATTATCAGTGTTCCACAAACACTCCAGAGACTATTTCAACTGGCTTGTCATTACAAAAGCAATCAAATGTGTGGACAAAATGTACATAAATGGATCGCTATACTGTAAGTACTTGCTAAATTCGACCCACGTGTGGTCTCAGTTAATGATGAAGATATTATAATTTTACAGGATAACAATAATATTCATATATTACACAATATGAAGCGGGTCTTTTTAAAAAAAGTGATTGAACACAGAAATAGTCAAGACTTCACTACAGACTTCACTGCCAATATTCACAGGGAAGCGGAGGGCGGGGCCGATATTGATCCATTGTTGAGGCGACAGGAGAGTTTGACGCTCATTTTGTCAACCTGAGTCTCGATCTCACCATCTTCGAAGAAGTCCTGCTTGGAGGAACACTGGCAGAGGGCCGTTCGTATTTGACTTTCCAGCTTGCCACAACAAGATTTCTGTTGAAATGAGATGCAATTCAAAAAACTAATTTATAATTTTAAAAAAATATTTGAATTAGTATTTTGATCGGATATTAAAAGTAAGTTTATCGCAAATATATAAATAATAGGTTCATAAACTAAAATATATTGAAACAAATGATAAAAATACATATATTAATAGATATAAGGCATAAATATTGATTTAATTTCTAATTTCTAATTTAAATCTTATTATCCGTTATTATAAAATCAAAAAAAATTCAATTTACATAAGAAATGATTGTTTAAAAACATTAAAAATATCGAATTTATTTTGAACACAGTAGACCCTAAGAAAAGGTTCCTGAAAACCTTGATATATGGAATGCTTAATTTGCATATGATGAATATTATACTACATTTTAGGGAACAACTTGTAAATATTCGGGAAGAGGATTCTGTCTACAGAGATATATATTGATTGGAACCTATCAGAAAATATTATATTGTAACTTTTGATGATTCAGAGAAAATTTAGATTTTAATCAAACAATTTCATGGAAAGGTCTGGAATATTGTTAAAAATGTTTTTTACAAAATAAGAGCAATTGAATTTTGATAGCAAGAAATATAATTATGACATTCACACTAACAAATCAAAATTAACATATTAATAAAAAAGGTTACTTAACGAATATATACATTAACTACTAAGATTTTAAAAGATTATTTTCTTATAAGTATTCTGGTCCCGAACCTTCAAATTAGTAATTTAAAATTATTTATACTACTTACGTATGGAATATTTGTATTTGATAAATTTATTTATTTTACAGAGTAACAGTTATATAAGTTTCACCTTGTATTTGAATCGCATCTTACACCCCCAGCACATCAACTCCAGAAAACAAACGACCAGGGAAACTAGAAGTCCACCAACCAGACCGAAGAAGGCACCACCCATTGTTGTAAGGCTGAGCCGGTTACGTTGTTTGGGTGTGTTAGAGTTCTGCTCGAAGCAAGGCTTAGTCACATTGTATTTGGTCAACCAGCGACGTCGAAGAACTTCCATGTATTGCGTCTTTTGTATTCGTAGGATGGTCTCAGAAAAGATGTCACGATATCTACTAACTAAAGAAATGACATTTTTTATTATTGATTGTTTAGACAAAAGAAACTTCCTAAAACATTAGCTTACGATTTTTAATATTTCTACTACTTATAGTAGCTTGTGTAAGTATATGCTTATTTTGTCAATGTTAAATACACATATTTTATTCCTAAATCAATAATTAAATATCCTAATAACTTACATCCAGGAGGAAGTCCAATGCCGTATCCCCTGGAGTCTAGTAACCCACCCAATGGCATCAGGTCGCACTGCCGCTGTGAATAATATTCCCGAAGGGTTGACTCGAGAATGAAGGCATAGTTACCCTCAAGAACACGCTCAATACCAGTTTCCGTCTTATTCACGAAAAGCGTATGGTCCGATTTCATGAAGTTCCACATGCGTTGGTAGGTGTCGATTTCTGAGTTCTACAAGTTATTGGATGTTCATACCATTCAATTTTCTTAAAACATAAATAACTCTAAGTAATCTTGTGTTAGAAGCTGCCAACTAGACTTTTAAGTTTTAGTAACTTCTGAGGTGGTTTTCATACGAAAGGGTGAAGTATCTATTAAAGTATATTAGACAACCTTAATTTTTAAGATAATTCTTAGTCTATAACATCAGTGAATACCTATTATCTGATTCATTGCTAAATACTTAGCGGTAAACTAGACTTTAATTTTTAAATTTAACACTGGAAAATTTGAAATCATCGCATGAAATTGATCAATTTTTATCTGAAAGAAATTTTATTTGAATTGGCAACTGTTCTAGATTACACCAATTTCCACTAATACTAGTGTACTAGTGATACACAAAAATTTAATGAGTCAATTCCAATTTTGGTCATTCTTTATTAAACAGTTGTCAAGTATTATAAATATTTGAATCAAAAAAAAGTTAAATTTAAATAATTTATTTAGGTATCAACAAAAATCAACAAAGAAGTAAAATAAATAAATATAGATAATTTTTTTACGCACTAATAATTTCTAGTTATTATTGTTCTTTTGAGGTTTTTTTGGTGTTATAGTATATCTTATTTTAATATTGTGTTATTTTGTATTTGTGTATTTGTGTATATAGTTGGGTATAGTTACATTAAAAGGAAAGGTTTTTATTTGTACATTATATTTATAATTGTTATGGAACCTTTTTAACATACACAGCGATATAATTAAAATTATCACAAAATTTATAAAGATAAAAACAAATATTTATGAAAAAATATTGTATTGTAAAAAGTGATTTTTTGCTAAAATTAACTTTTTCTACAATTTGTCAGATATCATTATACACTAAAAAAAAATTTTACATGTATATGAAATACACGAATTTCGATTTTAGAGTTCTAATCAGATAACAAACGCCAATTTCCACTTTCTGGATAATCCCGACCACGAATTATGTGTGTGATTTTGTTTAAGTTAAGGATTTTCAATTATATTTTTAATTACAACTTTTTCAATCAGAGCACATATAAACACCTTTTATATTTTTATTTATAAAATGCGAAACATGCTTTAAAATACGAACTCTATTTATACAATATTAATACAAAACTAATACTGAATGAACCAAAATAGAATAATTGATAAAATCTAAAAGTCAAATGCAATATTCTAGAAAACTGTACATCCGCAAACATTTCTCAACTACCTGTTTGAGGCAGAATTATATTAACCCTTTAGACCCGGGTATACAAACTATAATTGATTGTTTAAGGTCAGATTTAGGTAAAACCTAAAAGGATATTTCCCTTCACTGGAAAATTAATGTGTAAGATTAAAAGAAAAATTAATTGATCCGTTTACGGCAGCTACTTCGATTTTAAATTATTTATTTATTTTAAAGAGAAGAAACTTTCAAATCGGAAAACTCTAATGAAAGAAATAATGGCGAAAACGGAGAACAATTGAATATAGACATAATGTTAATAATAAAAATCACGATGGAAATAGTTATTCTTCATTTGACCTGTAATTAAAGTTATAACATTCTATTTTAGATATACTGTAACCCCACAGATATAGATATCTTATATAAATATCTAAACAAAAACCATTTTTTATTTTTATGTTATAACAAAGTCTTTGCAGATGTAATCAAACTAACAACTGGCAGGCTAGGTCAAAGACTATATTTCTGTAATGAAATATATTATACATCTGCTTTTAATTCTTTTGTTCTCTGCCCATCAAATTTTTCATCATAATACAGCTAGAAAACTTTTATTAGTCAAAGTGGACGAATATACCAAATGAAAAAAATCATAATCAAAAATACTTGATTGTTATTGATTTTGTAATGCAAATTAAATAATATTCAGGTGATACAATAAAAAGAAAATTGAACTATTGCAACACATAAAAGAAATTAAAAGAAATATAGTAAATAAATACAAGTTAGTGAAATTATATCAATTATAATAATAAATTAAAAAGACTTCAAGACAGCCCTTCTACAGTGACATAACAAAATATCTATATTATGATTTTAAAAGCACAGAGTATATTATAATACAAAGTATATATATTGGTCTGTACACTTTTAAATTTAGAAATAAAAGATTAGCCAAAATTAAAATTCAAAGTTTCTTAAGAATCCCATTTTTTTCGTGTTGACCTGTATCGGTTGCATTTGATTTGTAATTTATATTTTAAATATATTCGTATAAAAAATAGATTAACTTAACTTTATACATAGAAATTAGATTTTATCTGAATGACTTGAATGTTTATTGAATTAAGTCAACAATATAAAAATAAATCGTGACCAATTTGATACTATATAAGTGCATCCTCAAACTTCTCAGAATTGGTTCAATATCGTAATTTATTCAAATAAAATGTTATAAAATTAGCTTACAATCAAAAGATTGTGTGCTTATATAACAAGTCTTAAATCTCCAACTTTTAATAATTTGTTCCAACGTAAAATAGAATATCAGTTGATTAATAATTGAAAAATGTAAAACATTGAAAACTTAAGGTTAAAAAACTAATTACTATACATTATATAATCATATTCATTGCCAAAATGACAACCTATTGTATTTTCACTTTTTATTATAACAAAAATATATACATATGCATTATATAGAAATTTTAAAAATTTAATAAAAAAAATACAAAACTATTTAAAACGAACTTTTTTCGTGTTGACATATATTATGAATTTTTAATTATTTTACCATTTCAAAATTAAACCATTATACCAATAAATTTTTCAAATCCATTAATTTTCGGTGTCATTAAAACTGAACGAATTGGAAAACCTTAAAACCATGAAAAATTGTTTTAACCTGTTTCAAAAAATTGTTTTATAGTAACGTAACAAAATGATATTCTCAGAAATAATAAATGCTGAATTATTAACTCACATTTATTTATTAATTAAAATATCAAAATATACGATAAATCTGATAAGAGTCATAAGAATTGGCATTAATAGGGAAGGTTTCTAACAGATGGCCATACTATCTCATCGAAATATATATTCAACTGTTTATTTATTTATCTATAATGCAATATATACTTCACGTTATGTCGATGATTGAATATGTTTTATTAATTTAGTGTTCATTTTTAATTACTGTCCAATTTTCCATCTCCTATATATAAAATATTATACATATCGCTATTTAAGACTGACTTTATAGCTCTAATTTTATTTACTCCATCTTTTCAAACATTTTCATGTGGAATATTTAATCTTCCAAAAAAATTGATCACATATTGCCTCCACAGCTGTAGATTTGTGATGATGACTATCTATACAAGAGTGGAAACCTCGCTAAGTTGTTACATGTCTCCAGTTTTTTGCATTTCAGCCTGATTTATTTTAATAGGGTGGTTATTCTGAAAAGGAAAATGTTTTCTCAGTTCATGAGTTTTCTTGTGAACACAACAGCATTGTGAGATTGTGATCTAATCCATTAATCTAATTCCAGCGAGTCCATTGTCCCAGTGAATCAAGATTTTGCAATATATACAATGATATAAATATGTATAGAATGCGAGTTGAAGAGTTTCTTTAATTTTTTTTGAAAATAATAAAATTTGTGAATTCTATAAAATCAATAATCTATCTCAATTGTATTTCTGTCTTCTTATATTAATTAGCTGAAATTATTTAGGAAATTATTTAAAAGAAACACCGCCTATACACGATACCCAGATAAAATAAAATATATAAAGTCTTTTATATATTTTTGTTACTTATAATTCATTTGAGTTACCTTAAAGAAAGAGTATGTAGAACCACCGTAGAGAGTTCCAAACTTGACCTTGGTCTGTCTCGCGAGGTCTTCCACTCCCTCAATGTCAGCGTGTAGTCGCTCGATCGTCAGGAAGGCGGCCAAATTGGCCGTGTAGGAAGAGATCATGATGAGGATGAAGAACCACCAGACTGTCCCAATGATTCGGGTTGATGTCGCCCGTGGGGAAAGTTCGCATCCTGATTCAAAGATATTTTATAGAAAGTTAATCAGTACATACACTTTATTCTTCAAAAAAAATCTTTTAAAGATATTTTAAAAATTAAAATAATCTGCTAACATTAGATTATTATTTTTTGATTAACACTCACTTTTTTAGCGGTTAAGGTTACGTAACGTAGCATTGTGTAAAATTGTATTCCCGAATTAAGTGAAATAAGCGCAATTTGGAAAATTTCAAAATATACGTTGTACCATGTTATAAATTTTAACAAGTGAAATATTTATTATCAAATTAACAAATAAGTAATAAATCAATAAATTATATATAACTTTATTAATTTACTGAATATCAAGATGCCTAAAGACACGCACCTACCCTTATTATAGAAATTGAGATTTTTAAGACTTACTAAATTATTAAAATTAAAAAATCGTTGAAGAAGTTATACATCTATTTTAAAGTTTATATAATTTGCATGCGATACCATTGTTTAAGTAATTCATTGTTAACACTTTATATCAACTCAACTTGTTTTATGTATACGTACATCTGATAATTTAAATGACGTTATTTTAACATAATTTCAACAATTTATTTATTAGCAATAATCAAATAATTTAACCAATAGTTTTATGTCTTATTCAATTAACGATTTTTGTTGTTAAAAACTCCAGAATAAATCGTTTTAATCAATATTGTTATTTCCTATGAAACGACGCAAACAAGTGCAATTATAAAATTTTTAGAGAAACAAAGAAATAAGATATCAGAAAAGGAATCAAGGATTAATAATAAATATCACAAAAGTTGCTGACTTCGAACTGTTTGTATCTGAAAAGGACTATTATTCTTTGATGTAAATATATTGACCCCTTGTATTTAGTTTCATTTATTATTCAACATGAGAAGATATTGAAAAGCAATTTGAAGCACAGAACTGCGGTACGCAGTAATGTTGTTAGAAATCGCTTAACTTTGATTTAATTTCTTAATTTCATAATTCATCGAAACACAGTAACTGTTTTATGACTTGTACATGATGTTATTTTAAACATTTAAAAATGAAAAACTTTTCAAAGACTGAAGATTTGATGAAGTGCAATTTTTCGTAATAAACACAAATACATTAATTGGGATATGAAAATGTATCCATAACTCAATAATTAGTTTGATAAAACAATTAAAAATTATTATAGATTAAACCGCATAACTATGGATGAAATATATTTATATGCTTATATGTCGTCAAACTAAAATGATTGATATTGTACATAAAACTAACCACAATTTAGTCAGTAAATAAATAAAAGAACCAAAAAATAAATTATATTTACACAGTCTATATAGAACCTTTTTTGTTTAAAACTGGTGTCATCAATATCATAAAAAAACTACTGCTTTTAATAATCCTCTCTATATTAACAAAACTAAAAACCTTAAATACTGATATTTCAAACGTTTTACTATAAATTTGCCGTATGTATGAATATTGTATATGTTTAGTATATTCATACTGTTACATATTATTGATACATATTTTGACTAAACCATAGATGTATACATTATTCACCTAGAATAGAAAAGCATGTCGTATGTGTTCCTCTAGGGAATAAGGGGTTACATAGCCCTTTGGGTTGTTTAATTTTATCCCTCAATTTATCCTTAAATTTTGTCTTGAATAATTTAGTGAAATAACAAATTTTTATGTATAAGTATAGTTCAGGACACCATTATTGTAGCATTATTAAATTCCCGTTATTTGTTATAATTATTAACTATAAGACAGCTTACAATAGCTACCATCTAAATATAATTCAAAACGATCAATAATTTGTCTGCCATTGAATTTCTTCATTCAGGTATTTTGAACTCTATAAACCACTTTTGGTGAGACTCAATTACTTTAAAACTGAATAATACAAAAATACAATAAACTGTTTAATGATTGGAATATATAATATTTTTTTGTAATTTTATATTTTTAATCGTTGAAGAATACAGTTGTTAAAATATTAACATCTATAATAATATACTATTGGTATTAGAAGTTCTAGAAAAAAATCGGATTTTTATTTAATGAAAAATTAGTAAAATAAGATTTTAGATTTATACATCTGATAAGGTGGAGTGTGTCGAGAGCCTCACAGTAAAAAAAAGTTACAATAAAAATAAAATAAAAACACAGTGTATAAAATTATCCCTAAAACTACAATGAATAAAATTCTATTTAAAATTATACAATACTTTTATTTTGCTTACACAAATAAAGGCTTATAGCTGAAACATTTATTTAATACCTCTTTGTATCATTTTAAATGCTATATATTTTATTAATTGTAGTTTTATCAGTTTAGTTAAAACAGTGTTTCATTTTACTTTCATTTTTATAATGTGCCTCTCTGACACTTTCCGCCATATAAGATACTTTTATTTTATTTTATAATTCTCAATTCATATAGCTGAATAGACACATACAAAAAAATAATTTATCTAACGATTTACATATCTCGTATGCAATGTCACAAAAATATAAAATTTCAAATGATTGCGAGTTAAAATAAAAAGGACAGTGTTTATGGAGTATAACAGAACAGTTTGATTCAACAACAATTCAACACATACGAGAATAATAAAATCCGTTGCTTTTATCATAGTGTATGAAATGTAATATACAAAAAAGTCCTCAATAAAGATATTATTTTTAATACTTGCAATACTTTCAAAATATTGTTATTTATAAAGTTATTTATTTAATTAACCTTTTCACGATGAGCGTCGCAATATATGACAGCAGTTCATGCGAATATTTTCAAATCGCAAAATAGAATATAGGTATTAATAATAAATAACATTCCAATTAAGCTATATTTTAAAAGTCTAAAAACTAATTTCCTCATTACTTGTCCAAAACATTATTGTGTTATCTGGTTTCTTGAAGAGATAACAAATAAAGATATCAGAATACAGTATGTTCCATAAGTTACAACGACTTTTATAAAAAGAACTAATTTAAGAAAATAGTTATTTCCAAACTTTATTTACATATCAAAACAATTATTATAATCAATGAACATGTATATAAAAGAGCATAGTAACTCATCGTATTTTGGGTTGCACGAAAAAATTAATTATATGGATAAACTTGCAGGCCTCCCAGTTCAACACACAATCGCATTCGTCGAAACGTTCTTTCACTGTTTTTTCAAAGAGTTTCCACAGGAAATCGCGGAAACTCATCTTGAATAATGACTTTCAGGTTTTCTTTATTTTGTGCTTCCTTGCTACAATTCTGGGCTTTATGAGACCCCATAAGGCGTTATCGCAGGATGTGCTGGCCATGGCCAGAGCTACGTGCTGCCAAGGAGTCGGTCCAAATTTGCCAACCCAACGATCCTGAAAGGTGTTCGTTAAGAAATTACGAGTTGCTATGCGGTGGTATGTGCTGGAGCCCCATCTTGTTGGAAATATGCGGATAATAAGATCTGTCTTGCCTGAAGAGCTGGAATAAACTCATCGCTTAACATCTGAATATAATTACCTGCTGTAACACCACCTTCCAAGAAAAAGGGTCCAATAAGATATTTAGCAGACATGGCGGCCCATACCATAACTGTTGGGGGGTGTTGTTTAACTTGTTCTCAGAAGTGAGGGTTTTGTTTTGACCACATTGAAACACAAACTTGGCCTTTGCCTTTTGCATAAACGGCACATTCATCTGTAAAGAACAGTCTTCATTTTCTTTGAGGTTTGTCATACTTTTGTAGGATAGCCGTGCAGCAGTTTACTCGATTTTCGTGATCAGCTTGACTAAGAAATTGAACCTTTGCTGGCTTCCAATTTTTATATCCCAAGTCTTTCGTCAACACTCTGTGTATACTCTACAGAAATATTGACGTCTTCCTCGTAACCTCGTCGCTCATTGGGTCTTCCAAATCTGGGTTTATCGAGTATGGAACCAGAGGTGAAAAGCTTATGTATCTCGCATCAGGTGGTTCAATGCCATATCTGTCACGCAATTTGGCCTTATCATTACGCAAAGTAATTATATTTTCATCACTTTAAAAAAACCATGCTGCTGCAAGAATTCTGTACTCAATTGTATATGGAAATTGTATATGTAAAAAGACTTTTGATAAATACTGTTTTGAATAGCTGCAACATATAATTATTTTGATTAAGTCAAAGATATCATGAATTTATGTGTTAAAAATTATTATTACAATACAGATAACTATCAATAGATACTTTTTAACTTATGGGACATACTGTATATATAGATCTGAATACACACCACCTAATGACTATAAAATAAGAGAAACCAGAACAATGGAATATCACTTCAAGAAACCATAACAATGGAATATCTCTTTAAGAACCATAACAATGGAATATCACTTCAAGAAACCAAATAAATGGAATATCTTTTCAAGAAATCAATAAAATGGAATATCTCTTTAAACCAGAGCTGAGCAATGGAACAGTTTCATTGTCTATTCAAAACACTACCTAGCCTTAATTATAGGAGCTTGAGTTTATAATAACTTACCCTGCTGCATGAGGGATCCTACTGTAAACCAGAAACTGTTCAGAAGAGTAAACTGGTTGTCGACTACCTGGCTGCAGGGATGCCGCGCGTACCATTCATATGGGGACAACCTCCCCACCATAAAGAGTACAAAACTCACGCAGATATATGCCAATATCACTAAAAGCCACACCTGAATAAAATGAAATTAACAAACTTATACAATATAATGTTTGTCGTTTTTTAATAAATATTTAAAAGTTTTACTAGTTTTATAAATTTATAAAGTCTAAAAATTCCTTTATTTTTAACATTAAACTGAGTACCAAAATAATAAAAGTTTAATTATTACATACGCGCAGTTTTTAATAATTAGATAGATTTGATAAGTTCACTGAAAAGTTTTTAATATTTTAATTATTCAATTCGTCTACTCAATTAACCAATAAAACTATTAGTTCTTCGGCCAATCAGAATAATTGGACTCATTGGTACCAGTTAGGGCAAGCAAAGTTATTATAATTTTCTGAAAGCGTATGATCCAAGGATCATTTTGATGTATGATAAGCTGTTACTGGTACCAGCGACCACCATTGGCTGAAGGACTATATGTTCAGTATTTTCATTTTCTATTTTATCTATAAATTCATTCCTTACATTTACAAAGCAAAAATCAAAGTACATGTCTTAAAATCATGTCTTAAATTTCAAATTAAACAAATTCTTATTCTATGTTTTAACATTATCCAATTTTGAATATTTCTAACTTAAATTCTCATTTAAATTATCAGTAATGTCAACTCTGCCCTGTCAAAATACATTTTTAAATATTGATTTCCTTTCATTTCATTTTTGTTTTTTTTGTTATAATCGTTTTTACATTTGCCAATGATAAAACGTAGATTGAAAACCAGATTATATTATATAATCATTTTAATTGTTTCGAACTCAACACCTACATTCACTGATAGTGGAGCCAGAAATTGAAATAAATCTGTTGGTGGTTTGGCCTTTTTGATAATAATGCTCAGCCCCAAGCTCATATACGGAGTCGTGAAATCAATAACTTTTTCACGGTCGTAGGTGATCGTTAAGGAGGCCATAGCTAAATCTGCTTTCTGGAATAGAACAATAATAATATTAGTTAGCATTGTGCAGTGTACAACATAATTAAAAGTCAAAAGAATGAGGATTCAGTTGGAGTGGCATTTTACGATGTATTAGCATACAAAAAGTTATATAAAAAGCCATAATTAATTAATTAATTAGCATTATACTACTCAATATCACAATTTTCATAAAATTATAAAAATTGTGTCCCCGTTATAAAAAGTAACAGACTATCATTTTACAGTATAAAAGTATATATTATGTTAATGCTAATTTGAAATAACTTTCCTATGTTAAAAAGAGTAAATGTTTGTCCTTATAATAAATTATATTATTTTATGTAACAGTTTGACCCCAAGGCCTCATATTATTAAAGAAGTTGAACTATTACAAAATATCCTAGTTAGCTACGGGAGGTTAATAAAACTCTTTAATTGAACCATAAATTCTCCGAAAAGGTTTAGTCTCTATGGTAAACGACGAAGATTTAATACTAGATAAAAGCGAAATTTCGCTATATTAAAAAAATCTTATTTTATATATAAATAAGATTTTTTTGATATATAGCGAAATTTCGCTTTTAATATAAACATCGAAACAAATGTTGATATTTTTATGAAATAAATTTCTAGAAAAACAGTTATAGTTATTAGAACAAAATCATTTTCACATGGTAATTTAGATTAAGAGATATTATTCAAAATGGTATTTTTATCGCGAATCATAAATCGCAATTGCGTGATGGACATCACAAATTGGTAAGTTCATTATTAAAATATCCTGCTCACATTCAAAGTAAATCAGGCCAAAATTCTCTGTAATCAGAATTGGGAGAAATCGAGTACAACAAATAAATACAATTAATTCATTATTTTTGATTATGACTGATAAGGTAACCGTTCCCAAATATATAGGTACGTCCTCAGCATTTATGGTACAAGAGTATAAAACAAAAGACTAAATGAATGATATAAAATCGATTATAAAATATGTATATTTTCCTTTTAAATTTATTGTTTAACTAACACAAAAGTAACGAATGCATTTTTACTGTTATAGTTCACTTCGTGTTAAGTAAACTCGACCGATATATTTTATAATCAATAAAAATGAATAACTTTGAACCTTCATTATAATTTTTTAGAATTTAATTTTTTTTTTCAGGTAATATGATTTATAGTTTTAATTGAAATTATGTAGATAATTGGAATATGATTAATAAGAAGGTTAATAATTATATTATTTTGAAATATAAATATAGAATGGCTGAATATTTTTCTGTATATAATATTTAAATATGTATTAAGCAATTTTTTTTATTTATTGTTTATTCTGTTTTAATTTTAAAATTTATTCTGAATTCTGAATTTTATGATATTCTGACATTTTCGCATTTTGGTTAACTTTTTTCCATAAGAAAAATAAAATATTTAAAACTTTTTTCAAATCAGTTTAAGTTTCTTAATTCTAATACAGAATACAGAATACAGAATACAGAATACAGAATACAGAATACAGAATACAGAATACAGAGTAATTGTTTTAGAATTGGATTTTTAATTGGATGCTTAATGGAAATATAGTCGTTTTATTATACCTAATATATACATACAATAAAGAAAAATCGTTCCATCACGACTTTTGATTTGGTATTAATAATGACAAAATAAATAGTTTATTAAAATCTATTGTCTTTCATTACAAAACATTAAGTGTTAGTTATCCAATAGTTTTTACTACTCAATTACAGTTTATAAACAGAATAAATAAAATATTAAACGGATCGAACATACATTATACATTAGTTCTCCAATCATTCCACTCCAAAGTCCCGTTGTCTCGTTAAAGGTACCAAAATTTCCGTCCGCAACTTTTTGGATGACGTAACTAAACTTAATCAGCTGACTCAGTCGAGCAAGAAGGTCCATGGCCAGTCCTATCCAACGGTCATTACCGTACACTGGCTTCCCAAATTCATCCTTTTCTCGATAGATGACAAAGGGGGGATCCTAAAGAAAAATTTTCAAGTTATATAGTGACAGCTCAGATATCTTATATATATTAGATTATTTTAATGAAGTAATATTTTAACATGCAGTATTGCCAATGTTATAAATATGAATTACTAAAGATTCCTATTTCAAATAAAATGAAATGATTATAATTCGTATGATTTTATTTTTATAATAAGAAATTGTTATTTATTATAAAGTGCACATCAAAAAATATATTTATGTTTTTTTTGGAAAACTTGTCATATAAACAAAGTCATGTCCTTTAATATTTTTTATATCTTCAAAGTCTTTAAAAAAAACATCATATTTTATTTAAGGCAAATAATTAAGCATGATTAATCAAACCAAATTCTAGAAAGTAACAAAACAATATATTTATGATTCTGTCCTCTAACCTCCTTTTTTAAATAACGAAAACTTTAAAAAACAGGATAACACCAAAAATGACTAGGTATACTACTAAGTTTTTATAAAATCTTACCAAGAAATTCATAACAACAAATCATTATTATTTCAATTTTTAAAACTACATTCGGTCGTTCGAGGTTGATTGAAATGAATGAATGAATGAATGATTGAAAATATACAAAATAAACAAAAAAATTTATTATTTCTAGATTTGATGTCTTACTTCAATTGTAGTCACTCTGAATGTCATGTTGGAGTAGCTCTTTCCTTCGAGAACAATCGTTGAGTGATTGATTCTCTTCAAACCATTGAGGACGTCAAAGGAAGCATACTATTAAGTAAATTCAAATTATGAGTTAAAAAAATTAATCAAAAATCTATCCGATTTTAGGAAACATTTAACAATTAATGTTCATAATACAAGAACATTTTTGGTTTTAGAAATCAAAAACAACCACAAGAAATTATTTCAAAACAATGAATATTTCATATAACAATAATTAAAATTAAAAATTGTATTTTTAATTAGTTTTGTTAATTGAACAAAACAGCCTGTTGTCTTTGGAAATCAAGCCGGTTCCACACTTACAGACTGATCTATTCGACTATATTTATATATTATTCCGAAATTCATTAAAAAGTATCAAATAGTTTTACTTTTAAATGATACATTCAATGGTAGACACAATTTTACTTATTATTTAGTTATGTAGATATTTTAGCTATATTCGAAACTGTTTTATCAAATGTTTATGTATACACTTTTCCTCTTAACTAATCCATACGAAAATATACTTAATTAAAATAAAAATTTAGTTATTTTAATGTATTAGTTACAGAAATTAGAAACAATTTTATTTGAACTTTTTTGCTTTAAATGATTTAAATGCTTTTCAATTTTTTTTGCACTCACCCTTTCGTTGCTATTTTGCCGTACTAGTACGGCATCATATTTATAATTAAGACATTGAAATTTGCTATCTTTGTATGGTCTGAAGAATCCAATCGAGTTGCGTAGAGTTTCCTAGATGAAAACAAAGAATATTCAAAATATAGCAATTATTAATTATTTCAGTGTTAAAATGTTTAAGAACAACATTGTTTCATATTCAACACTAAAATGTTTCTTAAACCTTATTTTTGATTAATTATATACGAAGCAAGCTAAAATTAGATTTAACAGTATTTTTATTTTTTGCTATTCAACGTTTTTGTTTTGCTATTTACTTTGTTATTTTGCTATATTCCGTCATTGTTTTGCTATTTGCCCATTTTTTGCATTTTTACGTTATTGTTTTTTCTAAACTTAGTAATTGTTTAGCTAATTTCCATTTATTTATTGCTATTTGTATTTTTTGTTTTGATATTTCCGTCATTGTTTTGTTTTGTTTTCTGTTGCCGTCATTGTTTTGTTTTTTATTGCCGTCATTGTTTTGTTTTTTATTGCCGTCATTGTTTTGTTTTTTATTGCCGTCATTGTTTTGTTTTTTATTGCCGTCATTTTTTTGTTTTGATTTCTATTTCCGTCATGTTTTGTTTTGATTTCTATTGGCGTCATCGTTTTGTTTTCATTGCCGTCATTGTTTTGTTTTCTATTGCCGTTATTGTTTTGCTAAAGACAGTTTTTTTAGATCTTAATAATTTCACATATAGTTCAAATTAACTATTTTCTTCTTTAATAATGCTTGTAAATATTTATAAAATAAAAACAATTAGTAAATATAAAATGTTATATTGAGTATTAAAAAATTATAAAAAATCATTATGTGGATAATTTGCTCCAGATGTATAATTTTTTTATAAGCTGACAATCATTTTTATGAAATAGCAACGAAATTATTCATTTCACAAAACATTATGGGAGAAATATTTATTAAATTATAGCACAAATTATTTCATTGGGATTGTCTAAATATTAAGCTTTTAAAAGCGTAGATGATCTATGTATAAAAAAATATTGCACCAACCTGCATTTGTGACACAAGACTTCGTCCGAACTTAAAAGGTTCGTTTATGCAGCGATCTCCTTTGGGCGCGTTTAGGGAGGTATCGAGGTCGACCTTGCGAAGATTCTGCTCTAAATGAGACATCAATAGTCGAATTAAATGCCATTGAAGCTGAAATATAAAAATATATAAAGATACAAGTATGTCAGGATTGTTTTCAATGGAAATAGAGCCATCTCAAATAATGGTTTCGCTATAGCAGAAACAAACGCTCTATACGGAACGCATTTATATTTATTTAATGTATTATTACAGTTATTCTTATGTGCGTTTAAATGGTCATAAAATATCGATAATTTAATATTATATCTATAACCAAAAAATAAACTACAAACAAAATATATAACTATAAAACTGTCATTAAGTTGGCGCCTGTAATGGTTATATTCATAAACAATTTTTAATAACAATTGATTTATTATTATATAATTCCAATATTCTCATATTAACGATTCATTTGTATGAACAGTTATCTAAATGGACATTGAACTACATTTATTGAATGAAGTATTGTGATACTCTTTTAATGAATTTTTATGTTTGTAATACCTATATACCAAGTTTAATTTAATACACAGAATAAAATTCTGATTTAACGAAGTAAGAATAATCAAACAGATAGATAAGTTAAAAAAGTAATGTCATTAAACATTATTAACTATATTTTTTGTCAAAAAGTTTTTTAATGGGTTTTAAAGTTTCATAATAATTGTTAATATTTATGTTTATATACATATAACATAATTTATTCTTAATACAACCTATTCGTTTTCATAGTTTAATTATTCAACATAGCATTATTTATGTTTTGTAACAATTATATTTCTATTAATACTGTGAAAGTTATTTTAAACAAATTTATGAAATTATAATTAAGGAAAACCTAACCCTTTAACTAAATAGTTATATATATTTGAAGATAAAAAAATAGAAATGATTTTAAAGTTGATAACAAAGCTATCCGCGCAATGATATATTTTGATATATTTTGAAATATATCATTTCGCGGATAGCTACAACGAGATTAGAAAAGATTGATTAAATGAATGTAGATGCAACTGGCTGAGGATGATACCATAAAATTGGTAACTTTATATTGAATAGACATTGTCTAAGATTGTATAAAAATTTTTGTTTTATGGATTAAATATTTTTAAATAATGAAATTAGTTATCATTACATAATATTAGTTACTTTATTAGTTATTTATTAGTAAACTTTTAATTTTTTAATACCGGTTGCCTCAACTTTCATCAGAAAATAATAATTACTATCTTATATTTACTATATAGAAATTCCTTTGTAAATATATTAATTTTCTAAATCTAATTTGTGATTTATATTGTTTTGTGCAAATTTTACAGAATAT